>JANVCC010000040.1:14369355-14499112 GCA_025345505.1 Todiramphus chloris collaris
CCCGCAGCGGGCTAAACCGGGAGGGACAACTCCCCTAGCCCCGCAGCGGGCTAACGGCGGGACAGTCCCCCTAGCCCCGCAGCGGGCTAACGGCGGGACAGTCCCCCTAGCCCAGCAGCGGGCTAAACCGGGAGGGACAGCCCCCCTAGCCCCGCAGCGGGCTAACGACGGGAGGGACAGCTCCCCTAGCCCCGCAGCGGGCTAACGACGGGAGGGACAGCCCCCCTAGCCCCGCAGAGGGCTAAACCGGGAGGGACACGTCCTCTAGCCTCGCAGCGGGCTAACGCCGGGACAGCCCCTGCGCCCCACCGGAGCCCGCGGTGGGAGAGGCGCTCCCGGCTGCCCCCCCCCGGGACATGCGTGCTGGCCCGGCCCTGCCCCACCTGAGGTCACCGAGGGGCACAGTTCTGCTTGAAGTTAACGTCAGTTTAACCCCCAGCCAGCGACCGTCCTCTCAGGTGTGAGCAAACTGGGCGAGCTCGGCGGGTGCTGACAGTTGCGCGGATAAAGAGGGGGAAAGTTAGATGCATCAGGTACGGAGAGGAGTCGGGTGTGCTGGGAGAGCATCACGCAGCCGCTCACCTGCCCACCACAGGTTACCGTGGCTTTAGCTCAAGGGACCTTTTATCAGCTCCAAACCTTCCGCAGAAATGTCAGATGTTGCTAAGTGCCACACACGGCACGGTCAGCTCTCTTAGCTCTCCTTAACCGTAAAAATAAAATGAACTCCTCAGCCAACAGTATGTTACTTACAAAGCACTACCAGCATCCGTCAGGTGGCAAAAATTCTTACATCATATGCATCTCCTGGATGTCAAACACTGTCTACTTTTCCCTTCTCAATGCCATCATCAATCCAATTGCTGTGCCCTCCTGCTCCGAGAGAGGTCAAGATCCATACATTTTGTCAGAGAGGTAACCTGAACTGGTATTCCCTGTTAAACTAGCTGGTGCAAGCTTAATCCAGATTTTTAAATCATACATTGCACATTTCACACATTCTCACAAAACACACAAAATCTGTTTGTCTTTCTAAGAGCGTGAGAAGGATTTGGTGTGGCCCAACAAACTCATAGCTAAGGCTGGCAGTAGCTTCCAAGGTGGCAGTCATTTTGGATAAGTGCCTGATTTAAAGCAGTTTAAACGCTGCAATGCTTTCCCTGAGCACAAGAAAAAGAGAGATTTTGTTTGTCAAGATCCCCTAGTGCACCAAGGGTCACTCGGTCCTTATGATCAGCATTAAATAGACACAGGTAATTTGAAAGACTTACAACGGAATTTTGCTTAGTTTCCTGATGTTTCCGATGTAGTTCATCTCATTTTGATTCAAGGTTGTTAGCACTGCACAAAAAAATAAGAAACAGAAAAACCTACTGACTTTCCAAGGAAACGATAAGTAGTGACTTTTCAAATCAGTAGCGCATAGACCCACCCTTAGTGGCTAGAGGTACTTGCCCAATATGCAACGTTTTCATCTCAACTTGCTCCTAGCTAGCATCATTTACTATGTGTTTGTTCTCTCGCTGAAGCATAAGAGAGTTTTGCTTAAGCAACAAGTAAGTTGAGGTCTTCAGCTGAATTTACAGAAACAGCACAAGGGCTTTTTATTTAAGTGGCTGTTAAACCACTGAGATTCCTGGCCCAGTCACTAGGGCATTAGTTATATTATCTACCATGCCTTCCAACTATTTTTTTCTAGATGATTAATATGCGTTTGCAAAAATAAATAAATGTTCAGCGTAGCTCCAGTATTTCATTTTCCCCTTCATTTCTCATGAACGCAGAAACTCTGAGGACATTTGCTGTATGCGTGTGCCTGGGATAGGTCACTAGAGAGACAGATGGGATGAGAAGTGAATGATTGAACGGCTAGAGGTTCGTGTACCTCTGTGCACTAAAATCCCAGCAAGTGGGCAGATGTAGTTTCAGAGCCCAGGAGACATAGCCTTGCTTCCTATAGTTTTCTTCTTGACTTATTTTAATTGGTATATAAACAGTGGCAACTGTTTTTATTGTTAGCGAAGCGACGAGGGTTCCGCAGGATGGTCTTTGCCGTCATGGACACGATTGCTGCGTGCCGAAGGATAGCATGTTTTTCTGAGTTCTCCCTGGATGAAAATATTGGCCTAAAATTGGAAGTTGCTCATTTTCTCTCTAATTCTCATCTGATCAGAAAGTAGGACAAAACTATTTTTCCTCTATGGCTGAGATTCCTGTCCATCAGCGCTCACACGTAACCCAGATTTTCCCTTTCCTTTCCAAAGGCTGTTATCACAGTTACCATGTCATTCCATGGTAAACGCTAAAAATATTTGGATGTAATCAAACAAATAGGCTGTTTTATGATGGATTGTGGTAACAAAATAACTGGGTTTTAAGGAAAAAACCCAACAGCTATAAAAGCAAACATGATTTGTTGTTTCCAACAAAAATATTCTTTCAAAGAATAAGTGCTAAGTGGGAAATACAAGTGTGGCAATTCTTATTTTTTCCCCTTCCCATCCCAATTCCACTGACCTAATCCAAGCACCACGAAGGGTAATACATTGATCAAATACATCCATCTGTGAGTTTCAGGCATCTGACTTAAGAGGATATCTTTGAAAAATCTCAAGCTATTTATAGGAATGTGTATCGTACCGGAGAGTCTTAGGGTCATATGATTTCATTCTTGAAGGCATTGTTCAACTGAGAAAGGAAAGAAGCATTTGAACTTCTGTCTCCAAGTAACTCAGTGCTGGGTGATGTGCATCTCACCGCATGGTTTTACAGTCACATTGGGAAAAGGAAGATGTCAAGAAGACCTATGTTTTTTTCAAGCCATCTTTA
The DNA here is from genome assembly GCA_025345505.1 of Todiramphus chloris collaris. Taxonomy (NCBI): domain Eukaryota; kingdom Metazoa; phylum Chordata; class Aves; order Coraciiformes; family Alcedinidae; genus Todiramphus; species Todiramphus chloris. Next base: position 14,372,185 of record JANVCC010000040.1, read on the forward strand.
TGAGTCCGTAAAGTTTTCAAAAAGAACCCATGTCATTCATGTTACAAGGTAGCGTGGAGCTAAATCCTTTAAAAACATTATTATTAAATCTAACCAGTCAGCCAGAATGAACCTGGCACAGCTACTACGTGCAGTGCTTTGAACCTTGATGTTACTGCAAGTGATTAGTAGCAATGAAGTTAAACCAATTGAATCCTATTTAGGTAAAATATCCTTATGGATGATGGAGTAAAATTGACACAGAGATGATTTAAAAGTAGTTTGAATGATTTTTGCTTTTGAATTTCTAGTAAGCACTCTTTGAAATCTGGCCTATTCCTTAAGTGCCTTCACCCTCTCTCTGTATATGTATATTTGGTACACAGATACAGAGTATTTAAGTAGGTCACCAGAATATTTTTTCTTTCACTGTCATACTTTTTATCATGTTGTTCTTTGTGCGTACAAAATACACATGCATTTTATTTTGGTTTAGGAGTATATATAAAGCAATGTAAATTGCTATTCTCTGTTATGTCCAGTGACAGGACAAGGGGCAACGGGTGTGAGCTGGAGCAGAAGAGGTTCCACGGAAATATAAGGAAAAACTTTTTCACTGTGAGGGTGACAGAGCCTGGAACAGGCTGCCAAGGGAGGTTGTGGAGTCTCCTTCTTTGGAGACATTTAAAACCCATCTGTATCTGTTCCTGTGTGACCTGCTCTAGGTGATCCTGCTCTGGCAGGGGGGTAGGACTCGATGATCTCCAGAGGTCCCTTCCAACCCTTAACATTCTGTGATTCTGTGAAATTCCACAGCAGAATGCTTTGACACAATGTGTCCCGAATAGCCAAGGGATTTGAATAAAGCAAATGAAACTCAGAGATTTACTGGCATACAGCAGATCAGATAGAGAATTAAAACAGAAAGACCATCTGCTCCAAAGCTTTGAACTCTGTTATTTACAAGTCCTGCTCGTGTGATTAAATGGAAATATTTTCTTTAATATGTGATACGAATTTGATTTCTAATTTAACGTGTTTCAGAAATATATTGAAGATGAGAGACTGACCCTTTGATAGACATAATGAAATTCAGTTGCTTAACTCTTCTTTTTTTTTTTTTTCCTCCTTTCATTTACAACCTCAGTCAAGAAAACAGGACATATAATTGTCAGTGTTTTTATAAAAGGTTAGTGGTAATACATAAAAAAAGTCCACTCATTATGCCTTTTTCATTTTACAGTAAGGTTCTATTCATTGCCTCTTTCCTCTTCAAATAATTAGGAGAAAAAGAACTTCCAGGGGAATAAAAATTGGAATCTTCATGACAAGTTGCACTATTTTCAAAGAGTCAGTGTGACACAAATTGACCATTAAAGACATGAATGTTCCTCCTGTGTTAAAAATTTAAAGTGGCACTTCTCTGAATCCATTATATATTAAAAATGGAAAAAAAAAAGATGTAAAATATCTGATGCCCAGAAACTTAGAGATTATGATTATCTCTTGAATTTTAAAGACTCCAAATACAAGATTTCAAACAGAAAACCCAATTACTTACAAGTTTCTCAGACTTTCTGATCCACAGAGACAACAATTTATTATACCTTGGCATGCTGTTGCCTAACATCGCCACAAAATTCAATCCATAAAGCCAGAGATGGAGGATACTTTCATAGATAATAATAGGATTTCTTGGCTGATGTCAGAAAAGAAGAACGGGATAATAATCTCTTTTCTAAAAAGCCCACTGCGGCATTAGCGAAAACCACCAAAAAAGAACAAAGGTCACAATCAGGAGCTGTGGGGATTACAGGAGCCTGGTAAATCGGTAGTGATCATTGACAAGATCTTTTTCACGAGGCTTTTCTTGCAACAGCTGGATTTATCTGGAGTGGAATACCAACACCATATGTGTTTATTCCCTATGCTTCAACTCATAGGGGATATCTACAACCTCCTGGAACTTTCACAGAACCTTTAGTATAAATTCAGCACACCTTGGACAACTAGGAAGGTCTCCCCACAAAAAGGGAGGAGCGTGCTCTTGTTGTTGTGGTGTGAATGTCATTCTGTTACCCTTCAAAACTAAGAAAGTAGTTTTGTGGCTCACTGTCCTCCCTGCTCTGCATTTGAAAGGCGGGATTGGTTTGGGACCCAGCCCTTAGAATTATGACTTGCTGTTTGATATACTTAATAACAGTTCATATTCCTACAGAGCAATAAGGTAACTTGTAATTTCTGATTTTCTTAAGCAACACTATTGAGCCATAATGATGATTTTTTTCCCTTAAAATCGTACAGAATAAAAATCAATGTAAGCAGAAGTTTTAGATTATTCAGAGTTCTTGAAAGTTGATTTTTTAATTTCTTTTTAAAAATTCATCTAACAATACAATAGTGCCCTTGTTACTTACTATTTGTGGAAAAAGATGACTATGAAAAGAGAGGAAAATAAAACAAATACTTACAGAGATAAGAACACATTTTTTAAAATTAAGAAAAATATCAGCGTGGACAAATTCGGTTCACTGTTGTCCTACAATAAATATTTGCCTCTGACTGAACTAAAAGATGTAGAGTCAGAATATCTTAGCCTGAATTCAGAGAGTAAAACATGTTCAAATCCACCCCTATTCAGCCAAACACTTAAGAATCCACTTAATGCCGTGGGTCGTAAATATTCTCAAACTTAAATGTGTCACACTAGGCTGAATTGTGCTGCTTTGGAAGACACGTGCCCTGCTGAGTTCTTGAGTGACCTTAGACACATTTAACTTCTCTCCCTGTCTTGGTGCCTTTACCCAGCAGGAGAACATTGCAACCTGTGAAGTTCAATTAGCCAAAATTCCTGTAGATCCAGCGAGTGCAGTGCTAAGCTGGAGCTTTCCTGCAAATACTGCTTAGAAGCCACAGAAAAGTTTGTAAAGCAAAGGTAACGCACACGTGAGCTTGTCAGGTGCTGGTTCCCACTGGTATTTAGAAGCACAGTGTTTGATTTCCCCCATTCCTCCTACTCCACTGCCTTCCTCACTTCCTAGCGGTGGTGACAAGGAGGCTTTTCAGATGGATTTTTTTCTTCCTGTTGGACACACCGTACACTCCCTGACTGCTGATGGTATTGCAGGGAGGGATGCTTGCTCAGTTGCAGTACACCAGCAAAGCACCCCTGCAGTCACTGGCCTCTTCTAGCGTTTGAAGTCTGCTGTGGAAGCAGCAAAGTAAACATTTAGGTGATACTCAGATTTTCAAATTTAATCTTTCTGTGACCTGCTTAGTGCTGAAAATCCAAGTGTAGTCGAGCACAGCAAATATAGGTGAGGAAGACACTGGGTCAGTCATCAACAAAGTGATGTTGTAATGATAGGATTTGATGCTTAGCCTTTACTTACTCTCATCAATCTTAACATCCTTATTCAAAAGATGCTAATAAATCTTCTGCATTTTCCTTCCATTTTAAAAACATTTATGTTTGGGTTTATACCTACTGAAAAAACCCTGTGTAATTTCCCCAGACCTGCTGTGCTGGGATAATTGAAGGTCAGGTGTTAGTGGTAGACAATATAAGAGCAGGGTGGGGTGAAGACAAGTTTCTCCTGGACCAAGGCTCCTGGTTTCTATGTGTTTGGCTTCTAAGGTGGGTTTTTCCTGATTTATTCTGTGGTTTGTGCTGCTTGTTTTTACTATCATAAATTAAATTCTGATTTCTATGTTTTGAATTTCACTGCAGAGCCCCCAGTGTTAGTCAGGCAGAACTGGGATTTTTGTGTTAGTCAGAGAGCTGCTTGATGAACCTTTAATTTTTTTTTGCTCATTGCAACATAGTGATTCAACTGCATTTCTTTTTCCATCTATTTAATTCATAAAAATATACCTCTCAATTGTTATATTTATATGCCTGCATGTATAGTAGTTTACATAGGTAGCTATTTAATGTTAAGAATTATTGTTTTCAGATGAAGTAATCATTTGGTTCTAGGGACAAATCCCCAAACAATTAAAACTCAATACTTTCTGGGTATTATCAATGAATGTAAATATTAGTAAGAATTGAAACTGTTGTTATGCTAAGGGAGAGCTATAACAACACCATTCCTGAAGGCCTCTAAAAATCCAAGGTGATGCAGCTGTAACCAACAGTTGTTAACGTTGAACAGCACAAACAGTTTTGCTGGTGTAAGGATTGGCCCCCGGCACATGTGACTGGGCCCACTTGGGTTGACTTTAGTAGGGTGGCTGCGGTTGCTGTGGGTCTGGCCCCTGACTACAGCCCTGAGTACACAACCTAAGGAATTAGTCCAAACAGCTCAGGTGATGTAAAAAGTCAGGCAGGTTCATGTGAGGCCATCTTTCTAGTCTGTACCTGCTGGTTTCATAGAAATGTTGATGTTTACCTCATCGTTGTAGTGTGGATATGGGTGCATGCATTTACCTCTTTTGACATTCCGTGCACTGATATTAAATGTTTTTTTAGAGCTCTGACTGTTACTTAAGAAAATTATGCAATGTGTCTGCCTAGAAACAGTGCCTCCTTAGTAGTGGCTCTGTAAAAAAGAGTATTGAGCCTTTTCTCTTTTTTTACTGCAGCCAATCAAGAGCAAAGCAATGGACAGTAGAACAATATTTAGTTTCTCACCAGTGAGACTGGGAAGGAAACTGCTTTTTCACTTGTGTTAGATCTGCTGGAGGGGGAAAAAAAAGCTGTATGGTTTTGAGAGGAACTCGGTGGCATTGTTGTGAAACCACCTTCTTGATTACTACTCTCTACTCTTAGCAAAGGGAGTGGGAGTGCACAGGCTTTGAAGGAAAAAAATGTTATTACTAGCAATATTTCATGGACTGACAAGGAAGTTTTCTGACTGTCTCTTGCCAATGTTGTCTATACACTGGGAAAACATTGCACAGTGGGAAAAACCCATTACATCCTACCAAGGGAAGATGCCAGGAACCATCTTAATCCTGAATTCAGTGGGACATCTGGGAATTTCCGAGGTTTTAGGCACTGATAAATGCAATTGTACTCTCGATTACTTTTCCTGACCTGATGAGTACTTACTCATAGGAACAGTGCCCACTTGAGTCAGCCTTATTTAGCAACTCATTATCTAAAAGATGCATTCCTTCTGTGCTTTATATTGTGCAGCCTCCTTGGGAAATCTGGCTCTTCCTATTTGCTGAAATCTGGCTCTTCCCATTTCCTGTTTTTGACTCACATTAGGGAGGAGTCTCAGAGCATGGAAATTCAAACCATTGCAAATGAAACAAAATCAGATGGTAGTCTGCAGGTCTGTATCTGATATGCTGCTGTAGCTAATGGACATTCAGCCCATGTGGTCAGACTAGAAGTAACCCTCGCAGAATGCATCAAGGTTAGATGCTGATCCACAGCATCAGCTGGTTTGCTCTAGGTATCTCCAGCTACTGGTTTATTGTAATTGCTAATGCAAAGACAGCCTATGGTACTTAGATATTCATCATATGTTTTATTTTGCATTCATTCCCTTTACCTTTTGCTGTGTATTTGGAACTGATATTACAGATACTAGGCATGCCAATATCCATGTCTCTGACCCTCAAAATTCTTTTAGGGGGTGCATCTGCAACTAACCTGTGTATGGTTAAAAAAAGGTAAAGCATGTGTTTCCCTGATTTAGAAGATTGCCTCTTGGCTATCAGCATCTTGGAGAGCTCTGTCTGCTGTTTTCCCCCTGCAAGAGTAGACCTTGACTGCGTAGAACAGTCAGTATTGCCGGTGTCATCACATCTGCTCCTTTTCCTAAGCATACTAACTGCCTAGGATTTCCAGTAGGCTCCTAGTATCAGTTTTGTTTTTCCTGTCCCTGCTGTATATTAGCAGCTTTATGTATGTTATTAGGAAAAATGAGAACAATCATGCAGGTTTATTGAGCAAGTACAATTGAGTAGTTTGGGCAAGACTCCTTTAATTTGCTGGGCCTTGATTGTTTTCAAATAACAAAAAGTACCTTTCACAATCTCAGACTGCAAATTTTTCTTGAAAAACAGCCTTGGATTGACTCAAACCTCGAGTTGGCATTTCTGTGTGTAATACAACAGAAAGGGTTCTATGTATAAAATTACTTCAACTGTACCTTCTAGAATATTTATTGTCTGTATGTACTTAGGTATGAATGTATTTTCTAATTAAAGTCAGTATGAAAATAGCAGGTGCCAAAAGCTTGAGATCAGAAGCTTAGTTCTATGGCATCTCTAGTGAAGAAACACAGGCTATACAGTTTCACAAATGCTGGCCTGTTTTACTTTTGTTGTAAGTTTTGAGTCGTTGAAAATATTGCACAAAACTAAAGGAAGGATGTACACTAAGCATAATTACTATTATGTAGTGAACAATAGTGCTCCCAACAATGAATGGGAAAATATGCTAGTTGGAGAAAATTGTAGGCTAAAATCAGATTATAACTTAGACTACCATTCACCCAAATAGATTTTACAGAGCTGTAAAGAAAAAATAGTTTTTGTAATTAGGGTGAATGAATGCATTTATTTCAGTATACCAAGTTAACACCTTTTAGAGCAGCTTCTATGTCAGAAAAGCTTATTTAAAGGACCATTGCAATGAAGATTGACTGACAGTATGGAGTAGTACAGAAAGGACCTCATTAGTTTTTTGCAGGAGGAAGAAATTGGAAAGCTAAAGCTTTCAGAGGGCAAGAGTCAGCCAGTGTAACGAGAAAGTCCTAATAAGAGCTGTGCCTGTTCACTTATTAAATATCAACCATTGCAGTTGAAATGCAACTGAGAAGTGTCTTAAGCTACTGTGGAGAAATGTGAAATATATTTGTAAAATGTCCTATCCTCACAGAATTATCCGTTACAGATTTTAACACAAAAATGCAAAGATGCAGATGGAGTTGTCCTGATACTGGGTAATAAGCAAATGCTTGTTTACTATAAGACGTTCTTGTTTGATAGGAATGATGGTATGGTAACCACATGGTAAGGATTACATATCAGCATCAGATGATTTATGTCACTCGTACAGTAGAAATAGGGGTTTCAGGAAGGGGTTTTTATGCAGTGATTTGGAAGCTGTGCTTTACAGTAGGTAGTGAAGCTATTGTGCAGTGGTAAGGATCCAGAACTGAACAGGTATTTCAGAAAACTGTTATTTATTTGCACTGAAGATTAGCACAAAAACCCTCAGAAAACTGTTATTTATTTGCACTGAAGATTAGCACAAAAACCCCCAAACCAACAAACCACGAAAAAGCCAAACAAACAGCGACAGCAAAGGGGAAAAAAAAAAAGCAAAAGCAACCACAAAATTAAATTTATGTTGAAGCTCTTTAAATTTGCTGGGAAACAGGCTGGATTCTTCCCTTATTGTAACCATATAAGAGAGTTTGTGTAGTAGAGTGACAGGGAACAGGTAATTAATAGGCACGCACAATAGGCAAAATCCCTTAACACAGGTTTACTGCCATGAAGGAAGACATTTTAAACCAATGAAAGCTGTAATCTTTAAAAGATGCTAAAGGGTGAATTGTCACCCGTTCTATCTCTGATCTTCAAGTACAGTATCCACATGCGTGCTCTAGTCCTTGATAATTCTGTCAGACTTTTTAGTGGAACATACAACAGTTCCTACTCTCAGCAAGGGGGTGAAGGGTGAGTTTATGACCTACCATCTCTGACAGGATGCTTTATTTTAGGGTTTTTTTTGCCTCACTAACACACAGCACCTCCAGGACTTGGTCCCAGCACGGCCTGCGTGGAAGGGTCTGTGCTTCAGCAAAGGAGCAGGATTTTGTACCCTTGAGCATGTCATAGCAACTGTGAAAAGAGCTTGCGACAGCTGAGGGTGTGCGTGCAGGCATTCACATTTATGTTTAAAGCATATGACACAAATTTGCTAAGTTTCAAGACATCTTGTAATAAATAGTGTACTAAGGTAAAGACAAAGCCGGGACAGAGAAGAATATGCAGAGGTGTACAGCACAACAGCCAGAGACCCAGGGTGAAACAGTCTTGACGTAGCTATTGTGCCTTTGAAAATATGGGTAGCTGTGAACTAAATTCTAACACGCTGGTCCTTACCCACAGTTGTCAGACATTTGGATAACACACGAGTTTCTGAATTGAGCTCAAATGAGAATAGATCGAACCAGTGAAACAGCTTACGGATCTTGCTGTAACAAATCACAGAGAACTGAAAGTCAAAGCTATGAAACTGTCAAGTTTGTGTTAAAAAAAATTTGCAGCACTCTTAACAGGTCTGGTGTTGAAGTTTGCATCCATCATTTTTTCAAGCCATAATGTTTGCTAAATTCCTTTACAGAAATCCATCTTTAAAAGAGCATTAACATTATGTAATTTTAATGCATGCGTTATATTCTCAGCTCCTAGTCCTAATCTCCCAGCACCATTCTGCCATGGATGAATTACAGAAGCGATTGAAAATTCCAAACGCTTATTTATATAGTGACACTTTCCATCAACTCAGAGTTTGGAATTGTTTGCTTAGAGAAGAAGCAAAAATCAGCGAGTAGATCAAGGTTTCTGAAATTCAGTGCCATGTCCTGAAAAATCAATGTTTAGCCATTACAAAGGCTCAAGATTTTATCCTTGGTCTGGTTTTGATGGCATAACTGCAGTTGCATTTGTATCTTTTGCCCTGGGTTATTAAGGACCTCCCTAAAGCAGTGCTCAGGGAGCTCACTAACTGTCATTTCTCTTGGACATTCACTAGGCAGAGAATGGGTGTGTTCTTGTTCCTAATGAATGCAATTTTAAGTGTCGTTCCTGTCTTTTGGCCTTTTAAGCATCTTTCCCAAGTCTTTTGTGAGAATTCAGAGGAATGAATATATAGACTTGCTCAGGATATTGGCACTTGTCTTGGTCCCACTTCAAAGCCACTTTCAAGAATCTTCAGAAGACTAGCACAAGGCAGGAGTAGACAGATAACTAACCTTCCCAGGAAAAATCTGCCTGTCTATTAGGAGCAGATTTGCAGGTTTTTTTGTTTTGTTTTTGTTTAATAACACTATTAAGAGAGCTATAAAAAAAAAAGGCACTCAAAATACCCTAATTTTTCTTTGGTTTCTTTAGAATTTCAACTCATACCTCCTAGCCTTAATCAAGACAAGCCCCAGCATTAAAATAAACCTTACTTTTTCCAGCAAAATTATTATACTTCATCTGCACTTTACTAGCACAACTTTTGACCAAATAAGTAAACTACACTAAAAAAAACCCTGTAAATATATGTTTATAAAGCAAATTCTTTATTATCTGTATTTTTTAAACAGGAAAAAATGACTTTTTTTTAATATTTATTACTTTCTTTTTTTTTTACCTGAATTTTCCTTGTTATGGTTTTTTACGTGACTACTGTATTTCACTTGAGGGGGGGAAAAAAAAACCCAACTTCCTATGTAGTATGATAACATTGATTGTTGATACCTGTGATGTGTTATCAAGATAGAAAATTTGTATGGAGTGTCAGCCTTCTCCAGGGTGTTAGTTTTCATCAACTTGATAAACAAGAACTACATTCTGAAGACATTATGGATGGGATTTCAGTAGGAAGGGGATCGTGTTAGCTCCCTGCCCTTGACAAAGGACCCGACATCTGTTCTTACTCCTTGACAAGACTGGCTCATTGTCTCTAGAGAAGCTGAAAAAAAACCTCTGTAAAGCTGAACCTTGTAGGATCTGGATCAGGAATTCTGTGTTTGGGAGTTCCTGTTTCTGATGGGAAGGTCAGAACCAGATTAGTCTAAAAGTGTGTGTGTGCACTCGCTCACAGATTCACAGCATGGTATGGGTTGGAAGGGACCTCCAAAGATCAAGTGCAACCCCCCTGCCAGAGCAGGACAGAACTAGAGCAGATCACACAGAAATGCATCCAGACAGGTCTTGAAATGTCATCTCCAGAGAAGGAGACTCCACAGCCTCTCTGGGGAGTCTGTTCCAGTGCTCTACAACCCTTACAGGAAAGAAATTCTTCCTCATGTTGAGGTGGGACTTCCTGTACTTGAGCTTGAATTCATGGCCCCTTGTCTCTCAAAGGACAACTGAGCAATTCTTGCACCACTTTTTTTTGTAGTTGAATGTTAATATGGCAAGGGAACTTCTTCCCCTGGTGCTAGTCACTATTGACTTCCCGTATACATACGTATATGAAATGTAACCAATGGCCAAGCTGCCACCGCAAAGGCTAGTTGCAGCTGCCAGTTTTTGCTGTGAGTTTAAAAGTGGCAGATGCCACTGAGCATCTCTGAAATAGTAATAATAAATACAGTTGTAATAATATAGTAATAATCATAATAAATACAGTAATAGTAATAAATGTATTGTAATAAATGCAGTGTCATGACTCTCTGGAAAACTTTCCAACCAAATGTTACCAACACAAATGAAAGCAAGGGGAAAAATGTTCACTAGTATTAAAGCCAGACAGATTTGGCTGCTTTATTTTTAACCTGCTTAAAATATGAAGCTAGCCGAGATCATGTGTGAGGGCACAGTAATGTAATTGAATGCAAATTTGGGAAAGCAGATATTGATAACAGAGGTGCTGGAAAAAGAATTACCTATTCAAAGGGACAGCTACTTAAAAATGAACTTTCCTTTTTAAGTCTTTAGACCTTCTAATGAAGGGTCCTTGTGTATATAAAATAAAACCTAAATATACCGCAGAAATTGTAGCAGGTCTGGGTGTAAACTGAATACCAGGAGTTGCTTATGGTCGTGCTTTAAAGAATATATCAGGCTTGTTTCTTTATTTAGACTGTATGTCATGTTAGACATGGCAAACTCGAACAAGTTTGAATGCATGGTTTTGATTGAGTAAACCAGTCAATGCCTTGCTGGTCCTCCAGTATTGTTACGGTCACACTGACATAATAAAAAGACAATCTTGCATGCATCCAAAAGGCAATCTTGCATTCATCCTAAGAGAGTTTAAGCCCTGGTCCCTTTTTAAACGTAGGACACAACAGGACAAGAGGAAATGGCCTCAAGTTGCACTGGGCAAGGCTTAGATGGGACATCTAGAAGAAATTTCTTCCTCAAAAGGGTTGTCCATCCCAGCCCAGGCTGCCCAGGGCAGTGGTGGAGTCCCATTCCTGGAGGGGTTTCCAAGCCCTGGAGATGTGCTGCTGAGGGACATGGTTTAGTGGTCCCCTGGCAGTGCTGGGGGAACAGTTGGACTTGATCTTTCCAACCTAAACATTTCTATGATTGTATTAAAATTAAATGTTCTTTTTAATAAACATTTCTTTATAGTACAAGAGCATTAGAGTAAGTGGAAAAATACCCTTTAAGGTAGTTAACGCCATACATTTGCTAAAGTATTGTCTTTGCAGGAAAAAAAATGGGCAAGTTAGGGTTTGGGCAAGTTAGGGTTTGCTTTTGAGAGGTTTTAACAAAACTTGGCATTTACTTTAAAACAATTCACCATTGTCTCTGAGTTACCTTAACATTTTCTCAGAATTAGTAAGACATCATTAAATTACATGTTAACTACCCAACTGTTTATGTAAAATTCCTCATGTTAAACATTATGAATAAGGATTCTGACATCATTCTGACATCATCAGAATGAGGATTCTGACATTTCTAACTGACCCTATATCTTTCAAAGACATGCAGGTTTCTTAGGGGCTATTTACTCCAGGAATGGTGGCATAATAGACTGGAGTCCCTAGTGTGTTAATTACAATAAGGAAAAGTCCAGGAAGAATTTTTTTCCTTGATTTTTTTTTTTTTTTTTCTTTTTTTTTTTTTTTTTTGTGGTTTTTTTTTTGGTTTTTTTTTTTTTTTTTTTTACTCACATTTGTGTGCTGAGGAACATTCTTAAAATACAGTAAAGTGTAAGTACTTTCAGAACAGATCTGAGTATCACAGTACTATTAAAAAAAAACAGTCTTGCAGATATTAGTGTCACTGGTCTAATCACACAAAGATGCTGAAATGCATATATATTTTTTCAGGATGAGATGCAAATGACATAAATAGATTGAAATTGGGCTGTCTATAATTAAAACAGAAGTCTTTAAGTGCTTCCCAATTTTAGTCAATGGCCAGGTAAAAGTGTTCAATTTGGATATGAAATGATTATTGCTTGATTCTGTGATTATAGAGTATGATAATTAAAGGCTGATGAATGATTTATTAGTTTTCTTAAAATATATATCACCACTTTCCTCTTAGCTTCTACTCCTGCTCACTTGCTGAGCTAACTATAGATTTGAAGGTTTGGGGGCTATGCCAGAGACTGTATTGTCTATATTTATAACACTTTAAAAAAGACATCTGTTGGTATTTTAAAAGGTAGTTTTCATTAGGCTGCTATTCTTTTCTCTGCTAGCCTCATTCCTATTCTGCTCAGCATAATCAAGTATAAGCACCTATGAGTAGTGAAGTAGGAGACACCTCCAATGTCTCATCTCCTCCTTTGACTGGGTGACCCGCCTAGGGGGTGAGGGGAAGGCTGTGGAGGTGGTTTACCTTGACTTCAGCAAAGCCTTTGAGACAGTCTGCCACAGCATCCTCCTGGCAAAGCTGGCAGCCCACGGCTGGGGCAGGTGCCCACTTTGCTGGGTTCAGACCTGGCTGGATGGCTGGGCCCAGAGAGTGGTGCTGAACGGTGCTGCATCCCCTTGGCATCCCATGACCAGTGGCGTACCCCAAGGATCAGTACTGGGCCCAGTCCTATTCATCATCTGTATTGATGAGCTGGATGTGGGGATTGAGTCTACCCTCAGTACATTTGGGGATGACACCAAGCTGGGAGGGAGTGTCGATCTGCCGGAGGGTAGGCAGACACTGCAGGGGGACCAGGCCAGGCTGGGTCAGTGGGCCGAGGCCAACGGGATGAAGTTCAACAGGACCAAGCGCAGGGTCCTGCACTTTGGCCACAATAATCCCAGGCAGCGCTAGAGACTGGGGGAGGAGTGGCTGGAGAGAGACTGGGAGTGCTGGTTGACAACTGGTTGAACGTGAGCCAGCAGTGTGCTCAGGTGGCCCAGAAGGCCAATGGCATCCTGGCTTGTGTCAGGAATAGTGTGGCCAGCAGGAGCAGGGATGTGATTCTCCCCCTGTACTCAGCACTGCTGAGGCCTCACCTCGAGTACTGTGGCCCCTCACTTCCAGAAGGACATCGGGGAGCTGGAGCGGGTCCGGAGGAGATAATGAGGCTGGAGAAGGGACTGGAAGGAAAGTCTCATGAGGAGAGGCTGAGGGAGCTGGGGTTGTTTAGCCTGGAGCAGAGGAGATGCAGGGGACACCTTGTCACTCTCCATAGCTGAAGGGAGGCTGCAGTCAGGTGGGGGTCAGGCTCTTCCCCCAGGCAACCAGTGACAGGAGGAGAGGGCATGGCCTGAAGCTGTGCCAGGGGAGGGTTCGGTTGGATACCAGGCAGCACTTCCTGACATTGGTTGGAATGGGCTGCCCAGGGATGTGGTGGAGTCGCCGTCCCTGGATGTGTTTAAAGAAAGGCTGGATGTGGCACCTAGTGCCATGGTCTGGCCGATGTGGTGGTGGTGGGCCATAGGCTGGACTTGATGGTCTCAGAGGTCTTGTCCAGCCTCAGTAATACTGTGGTTCTGTGATGTCTTCCACCTGCTGCTGCTGTAACTCCAGCTGTGCTGGCTGGGACAGCTAAACAGGCTCAGGAGAGGGGACAGGACCTTGTTCTACCCCTGTGTTTCTCGGTGGCTGAGTCTCATCCATTTCTGTGAGGTCAGCTTGGAGATGACACGGCCTCTGGTGCTGATGAAACCCACTCACCTACCTCAGGACTGAACTGGGGCTGAAAGTGGGCCTGAGAGTTAAGTCTTTCCAAACTAATTATTGCTATAGTCATGTTCTTCTTTGGCCTGAAGGATGTAACTTATTTAAAGTGTATAAATAGTTCCTGCTGACACTTAAATATTTTTACTAAACCAAAGAATGAACGTGGATGTTCTCTCTTTGATTGTCTTCTCTTGTTTCCGTGTATGTAATATATATTTTTCATTAGTTAGATCCTTTGTGCAACGTGAAAGATAAATGACAAATATAAAATTCATAGGAATTATGCAAAGGATTTTAAATATTTCAAGTTGTAGTTAAGATCTAACAGTATATAATCCATACTGTAGGACAAAGTAAGAAATGGTTATTTCTGCTGGGATGAAATTCTAGTAGCTCAAATCCACTTGTGCCTTTAAATGAAATCATAGATTCTGCTGTGCATTAAAGAAATTATGTTAAGAATAGTCTTGGTCAGCATCTGTTCCTTGAAGTCGATGTGAAGTTGCAGGATGCCTGTACACATGTGTCTATATGTACATTTAGAAATGTGTATGCATATATGTTGTTGATATATCTTTTATTAATTTAAAGCAAACAGGTATGATTATCTGAACACGGAATAATGAAAAAAACCCCATAAAATTATAATAATTAGATATTTGTAGCTACAGGTCAGGGTGGTTTATTTATCTTCAACCACAAGGAAAACCTTGTTGGCAGAGCCTTTGGCACTAATTGTAAAGAAAGTCTCTTCTCAGTTCAAGAAAGGGGAGCCACTGTAATAACCTTCGATACATTAATAAGCTGAGCTGTTCCAGAAATTATAGTTGACCTGGAGAAATCCGAATGGATTTGTCCAAGCATTTTGACACTTCAACATTGCTAATTAGCAGGTAACCCCAAAACAGAGCCAGTAGATTTCCTCCCGCTGTTTCTTCCAAGTAAAATCTAACATCCAATGGGTAGACCGAGGCTGAATCCAATGTCACGTGTAAGCATCTGATTGCCACTCTGTCTCGGGCTGGTTTTGAAGCACTGGTGCATCTTTGCTTCCCAGGATTGCCCTTTGCCTGCAGAGCAGCGAGCCCAGGCATGACAAAGCTGTCACCTCAGCTTGAACTCCCATCTTCTTTCCATGAAAAGATCATAGAATGGCAGGGGTTGGAAGGGACCTCCAAAGATCGAGTCCAGCCCCCCTGCCAGAGCAGGGTAACCCAGGGCAGCCCACACAGGAACAGATCCAGGGGGGGCTTGAAAGTCTTCAGAGAGGGAAACTCCACAACCTCTCTGGGCAGCCTGTCCCAGGCTCTGTCACCCTCACAGTGAAGAAATTCCTCCTCATGTTGAGGTGGAACCTTCTGTGCTCAAGTTTACCCCCATTATTCCTTGTCCTGTTGTTGGGCACTGCAGAAAAGAGATTGGCCCCTTCCCTTTGACACCCACCCTTCAGATATTGATAGACATTCATAAGGTCCCCTCTCAGTCTTCTGTCCAGACTAAACAGCCCCAGTTCCCTCAGTCTTTCTTCACAGGGAGATGTTCCAGTCCCTTAATCATCCTTGTAGCCTCCATTGGACTCTCTCCAGTAGATCCCTGTCTCTCTAGGATGGAGGGGCTGGCTGCAAACTCACAAGAGTCTAAAAATGTCCCAGCTCTGGACACGTTCCACGGGAAAAGGAATAACAGGGAATCTGTTTTGCTGAGAACTGCTTTATTTTGAGGATATCTTAAGGAGAAGGCAAAGCCACTTAGCAGACAAACTTGCACGGGGTGCCCTTGCTGGAAATGTTTATGCTTTTTCATAAAGGGATGCAGTGCATGCTAATGTGCCTGTGCAGTGCTCAGCTGGTGGAGCCGGGTAAAGCGAAAGAGTAAAGACCTTGTCGGGAGGTTATCCTCCTTTGGGAACAGCCTCTTTGAAAATACCTGCCATTTTGGGCAGCCTGATCCATTCTGAAAGCAGAAGATTTTCTCTTCAGAAGTCTTTCCATAAGCCCCAGGGAAAAGTTATTTCTAGCAGGGATGCTTAAGCGGTATCCAGAAAGGGGTGCACTCCATCAGAGAGGGGAAGAAATCCTACCTTCAGTTTGGGGGTGGGATTTTAACAAAGGGCTTCCAAGAGCCCTTGAGAGAGCCCTCTTGGGAGAGAGTGGTCATGTGCAGTGGCTGTTAAGAGCTGGACCAGAGGATGCTTGTGTAGCTAATGCCTGCTCCCACCAGTACAGGAAATTTCTGTTTCACTCCGTTAGGAAGGTATTTAAATTCACTTGGCAGTCTAAGCACACGAGCTCTTTTTGAAAGAGGTTTACTGCTGAAGGTTATGCTGTGCTTTTCATTAAGTCGGAGAGCTTTAAGTGTTAAAGGATGCTGGATAGTGAAACTACAAGTAATTTTTACTTGCCATGGTCCACTTGAAAATGTAAACTGGATTATTATTTTTAGATGGGGATAGTTTACAGCAATTGTGTTAATCTGTTCTGCTTGGGGGGGGGGGGGGGGGGGGGGGTGGTATAATACTGCACCTCTTTAATTTCTTTGACACATGTCAAAGATTTCCTAATTCACCTCTTCTTTTATTTTAATCTTGTTAGCATGGAAGTGAAACCTTTAAGCTCCAATTGCAAATATTTCTTCATGGAATGAGAGAGAATGGAGGAAACTATCAGTGACATCAGGGCAAACGTTTTAGGATGGAAGCCCTTTTGACAAGCAAGAATGTATGTTTGTACAGTGCTTATAATTAATTTATTTAATCCGTGCCTGAACAGTATTCATCCTGTACAGAAACAGCTTAATCTCCCTTGCAATACATAAAGCAAGGGAAACAACAAACAATCTCCACATTCACCTCTGGAAGGCAAGTGTTGATATTAAAATGTATTTGAGTTCTATTTGAGAGCTATGAATATTTGGAAAGAGCATTTCTGTTTGCTCTAAAAGAATACTAAAGCAAATAAGTTGGATGGAATCTTGAATTGGAAACACAGTCACCTCTAAGAACAAAACTTCCTTTTGAAAATGGGAATGTTATCAATCATCTCCAGACACTGTCTCCTGGAGTTCCTATGAGTTTTTCTTCATTTGATTATATACATTTTTGACTGATTACCCAAATTTTTTTTCTTTTTTTTTTAATTCTTCTCAGAGATAGAGACACCTGCTGATTAAAGTGGAATTTATCAGGTGTAGGACAGCCTCTTTTGACAAAGCAGTTTAGAGAGCAGAGAAATAACAGGAACTGTTGCATTTAAAGATGTTCAAAACAACACTCAGAGGAATTTTTTCCCTTGGTCTCCTACGTGCACATTTATTGAAGACTGAAATTTCCAAGCAGAATCCAATTCCCTTTTTTTTTTCAGTTTTCCTGGTTTTGGTTAAAGAAACTGAGGATAAATAAAGGGAAGGCATTTTTTAGACTCCCTCCTACATTGTTTGAGGGTCTCTTAGTTTTTCTATTGGATAACTTTGTCCTGCTCAGCAAGCAGTACCCTTCCTGCCAGCCAAAAATGACAGTGCTGATTCTTTTTCATAGTTAAAATAAGCACCACAATGGGCTATGGATGACCACACGAGCTGTCTCCAGGTAACTAAAGCTAATGCCAGAGGAATGCTGATGAAAATGGGCTCACTCAGCTCCCCCTTTCCTTTGTATGTCAAACTTCTATGGTTTATACTCTAAGTCTGGCTCACAACTTCAGCAGTAAGGCTGTCAAATGCTGACAATATGAAGTGCACTGATCTGTGGGATGGTGCCTGACTAATCTTTGATAATTTTGCAGTAGGAACCCAACAGAGCCCATATGGCAGAAGATATACGTGCTTTTGTCTCTATTTCTTTTTCAATTTTCACATACTATATGAGTAAGCTCTGGTATGAGAAAAGAGATTTCTTCAGGTCTGCAGCTGATGGCTGCCAAGGAAGTATGCTTGTACAAAGGGAAAAGGTAGGAGATTGCTTTTGGAAGCAACACCCTACCCCCCATTAACCTGTGCCTTGAGTTTGTGAGATCCTGCATAGGTGTTAGGTTTGTTGGTTTATTCCGCTGTCATTTCCAGGGTTGACTGGCTGGCCCTGTCAATGCCAGAAAGGATTACTGTTAAGAAAGTTGCTGCAAGATGTAGTTGTTACTTGGTTTATAACAGCTATATCAGTGGGAGTTGCCTTGAAGTGTTGATCTGCTTGAGGGTAGGGAAGATCAAGATAGGCTGGATCGCTGGTCCAAGGCCAGTTCCATGAGTTTCAATAAGGCCAAGTGTCAGGTCCTGCCCTTGGGCCACAGCAACCCCCAGCAGCCTCCAGGCTTGGGGAGGAGTGGCTGGAGAGCAGCCAGGCACAGAAGGACCTGAGGATGTTGACTGACAGCCTCCTGAACATGAGCCAGCAGTGTGCCGAGGCGACCAAGAAGACCAATGGCATCCTGGCCTGGACCAGGAATAGTGTGGCCAGCAGGAGCAGGGAGGTGACCATTCCTCTGAACTCAGCTTTGGTGAGGCCACACCTTGAATACTGTGTCCAGTTTTGGGCCCCTCTCTACAAGAAGGACGTTGAGGTGCTGGAGAGGGTCCAGAGGCTACAAAGCCAGTCAAAGGTTTGGAGCATGTCTCTTATGAGGAGAGGCTGAGGGATCTGGGGCTGATTAGCCTTGAGAAAAGAAGGCTGAGGGGAGACCTCATTGCACTCTCCAGCTGCCTGAAGAGAAGCTGTAGCGAGGTGGGAGTTGGTCTGTTCTCCCTGGTGACAAGGGACAGAACAAGAGGCAATGGCCTGAAGTTGAACCAGGGGGGGTTCAGGCTGGGATCAGGAAGCATTTCTTTTCAGAAAGGGTTGTCAGGCACTGGAATGGGCTGCCCAGGGAGGTGGTGGAGTCACCATCCCTGGAGGTGTTTAAGAGGCAGTTGGGTGTTGTGCTTAGGGACATGGTTTAGTGTTTTTTGATAGGGCTGGGAGTAAGGTTGCACTTGATCTTGAAGGTCTCTTCCAGCTGAAACTATTCTATGAATACACTGGAAGCTGGAGCAAGGTCTGACACCACACTGTCCCAAAGCTACCTTAGGAATTTGGAAATCAAAAGGAGCAGATTCTCACTAGAGCGATTCATAGAAAAGAATAGCTTTTAACTGGGGAATGTATTTACCTCCTTAACTGAACGTAAGAGCTTTGGCTTTTTTTACTGTGTTATGAGACTAAGGTCAGATAACTTGATCTGACTTTTACAAAAAAGCTAGGAAATGAGACATTAAACATTCCACAGCTCTGTTAGTTGTATTAACATAACGAGCAGTAGCGGTCAGTACTAAACATGTCAGAAAAATGACTACAGTTCAAATGGCTCTTGCTAGAATTCTGTTCTGCTGTCTGCTCTGTATTTATTACATGCAGTGGCACAGAGTGGCACAGCAAGAAGCTGCCTTTTTACTGCAGCAGACCTTCATTTGCTTTGAATGTTAAAGCATTTCAGAATAAACAGCAAGTGAAATGACTGAAGTCAACGTAGTCCGCTAAAGAATTTTGCACTTAATGATTTCTACAAAGGGAATTCGGCCTTGTTAGAACGTATGTAAACAGTAAGAAGCAATTCTAAAGCCCTCTGATGTCAGTTGAAGCCTTTCTATCTCAGAAACTCGTATATGTTTGCTTTAGAAAAGCAGCTTCTCTACAGTGGAATGCTCACAGCAATTTCAAAAACAGCAAAGCAATTAGTTTTCTTAGTCTGGGGTTGCTGAGGCTGTGTAAAAAGAAAAACTACGAGACACAGCTAAGCAGTGGGGTGGGAAGAGGAAGGAATAATGGTCTTTCATAGCAGAAAATCAGCTTTCAGATCTCTCAATAAATCTTAGTAAGCTATAGTCTTAACGATAACAGTCCTAAATAGAATACTCAATTTGCCATGTCATCATAATGATCTATATAGTCTTTTATCTAACTCCTGATAATAGTTCACTTTAATTGCTACAAGAAGGGGAAAATGAACAAATATTTAAATAAACGTAGCCTATCACGCTGAACCTTTTATGTGGAAATAGGGTTATCTTTTCTCACTCCTGCGAGGAACCATCTTATAACTTTATGCATGGACTTGTAGAATTTTCATGATTTTTATATTGTTTCTAAGAATGATACTAAAGATAAAATTGAGTATCTATAGCGTACAATATGAAACATAAAAGTCCCGAGGCCAGTACTTTAAATTTAATGGCCAAACTCAATTAGATCTTGTTTTCTTACTGCCCTAGATGAACACATTTCCCTGGCAAGGAACAGGTACTCTTCTGAAAGGAACAGAAACTAATTTTCTTTATTCTTCACTCAATGAAAACTATTAATTCTTAAAGTGCAAAGGGACTATTTGGTTACAACACTCAATACAACAGGATTCTCATCCCCTTCCCTTTTTACTTGGTAATCCATCTCATGGACCCATCATTGAAAGGCCCTATTTCCTGACTGCCTCTGGAGCATATCATACCTAAAACACACAAAAAGGTTTCAGAGGACTCTGATTATTCCTGGGAAAAACAAATTATCAGAAACCTATTAATGGCTGAAGCTATAATGGAAGAGAATTCTTGAGACAGAAGGAAGCCTTCACAGAATCACAGAATGTTAGGGGTTGGAAGGGACCTCCAAAGATCGAGTCCAACCCCCCTGCCAGAGCAGGACAGAACTAGAGCAGATCACACAGAAATGCATCCAGACACGTCTGGAAAGTCCCAGAGGAGGAGACTCCACAGCCTCTCTGGAGAGTTTGTTCCAGTGCTCTGTAGCCCTTACAGGAAAAATGTTCTTCCTCATCTTGAGGTGGAAATTCCTGTACTCGAGCTTGAATCCATTGCCCCTCGTCGTAAAGCCTTCTTCTACCTTAAGCCTTCTTCACAGATATTAGGAATAAGCACAAGAAAGACTGAATGAATCTGTCTGGTAATCCTCAGTGTTCAAAATTAGTTACTAAAATAGTTATTCTGGATCTGTCTGATAACTTCATGCATAGGCTGTGGCTTGAGACATGCACAAGACTAAGACCGCAGGCTGAGCAGCGGTGTTTTTTTTCCTCTTGTAACTCTCTAGCAAGCAGATGCTTATATCTGAGCTGGTCACCTTGACTTCCTCGCTAACGCATGTCCAGGATGTGATTTTTGTCCACTATTTCAGCTGACTGCCCCAGAATGGGACTCACTGTACCTAGAACAAACCTATTTCTCCCCAGGATCTTTAAAAGGAGTCTAAAGTCCCTGTTAAGGTGGACTTGGTTATAGCATGCTTAACTTAAGGTGGGATGAGCCTTGCACAAAAGAGCAGACATGCCAAGTAAGAGTGTTCACCCAAGTGTGGTAGTGCAGTTCCTCTGCCATAGGAGCAAATGTTCTCGTGAATAAAGTCAGATGATGATTTTTGTACTGCTCGGAGATGACGGAAATAGAAATAGAGTTTCTTAAATAAAAAAGTTGTTGCCCAAGGCAAGCTTTTATTAGCATTTTATATCTTCTTAGTTCAGTTCAGTGAGTAAATTCACTGCTAATGGTTCACAAAGAAGTTACTGCACTACATTACCCCTCTCCCCAAGCTACCTATACAAAAGGCTTGTATGGTGCTCATTGTCATGGCTTTCAAGATGCTCGTCTTCTATAGCTGACACAGAAGAAGGTTATGTTGGTGCACAGTGCATTTGCTGAGCCATGGTGGCTTACAGCAGCTGAGGTCAGGACTATCTTAAGTTGTGAATTTGTTTTCCATTGTACACTAGTTAAGATAATAATAGAAATATAGATTATGCTCTTCACACCAGCAAATCTCATTTTATTGCTGATACACCAGTTTTAGCTGGAGTCTAGAAGGTCCCAGATGTAATTGGGACCTTTCCACTTCTTTAATGTAAGGTATTACATAATGTACTTGCCTGTCATGCCCTTAGAAGAGGACTTCTCATTCACTGATTGCTTACACAAAATAGAAACGCACATTTCTCTGACAATGAGAATCTAACTAATCACTATGACATTTGCGAAAGCAATCACTGATTAAAGAAGGGCGTGGGGAGATGGAGCTCAAACTCTGCAGTTCTTATACAAATCGAGACACCCAGCAGAAGTACAGAACTATCATTTATGGGGGACCTATCCAAACAGTCCAGCTTCTTGACAGCTTTTGAAGATCTCTACAGACTTGAGACTTTATCCGACAGTAAGCTTTGAGATTTAACTTTTTTCCCCAGCGTTTCCTCACCTCAGTCATCTTAGTCTTTCTTCTGGATGTGACTTGGGCTTGACATTGTGTCCAGCTGAAAATTAAAGGTTTCTCCTAAGCTGTAGGAGTGCTGTAGCACTATGCAATATGTAACCACAGACCTGCAGTTCTCGCATCTCCTCACGTGTTGCACAAGTGCAGGAGTGATTAATTGGTCACGGGTGATTATTTCCTCTACCCCACCCAGTTAAGTAAAATGTGCAAAAGTATAAATTCATTTATGCTTGTCATACAGAATTTCTGAGGGAGCTGAAAGATGGGCTTTAAATCATCCTTTTCCTGGGTTGAGGGAAGGTTGTGCAGATTTGTAGCTCTAGAAACATGCTTATGGGTATGATCTCAAACTATTAGTGGCCTGTTTTCTCCAGACTGAACACAGAATCTCTCCGTAGAGTAAGTAATCTTTATGCACGTGCATTAACTTCATGGGATTTTTAGAAGCAGAAATGTCCTGAGTGAGTATCCAGCTATGGCTCTGTCTTAGTGAGAAGATCAAACACTGAAACCTTGCTTAAACTGGACTGAAATATGATCAGGACTCGGCTCGTATCTAATATCTACTTCTAAATGGCAGTGATAGCATTAGGTTGGTTCCCAACTGTCGCTCTTGGCAGAACAAGATGGGTTTTATAAGATGCTTTTGCATAATTGCATAGAAGCAGCTAATGGAAACTCAACACCTTCAAGAGGTGACCTGGGAAAGATGATCAGCACAACGTAGTATCTCATTATTACAGACTTCAGGGTTATTTTATTCCTAGTTCTTCTGTGCAAGTCTAACACAGTTGATTTAACCGAGCCATGGCTTGATTTATCTATCTGTACAATGAATGCAAAATTGACCCAAACTTCACAAAGATATTAACAGACTTGCTGATAGATAGGAGTTCTGCTTTCTCCCTGCTTTTCCCTCGAGTCTGGCATTGTCACTAGATAGGAATAGTGCTTTCCCCCTTCACAGAAGACCAAACCCTCTGTGGTAATGAAAGAGTAGAGTAAAGGACAACTTCATCTCTGTTGGCTTGCTCTCTTGTGCAATGCTGGGAATATTAGAAACCCTAATTTTTCAGTGTATTATTAAGAAAGTATTAAGATTTCACAGCTGAAGAGAAGTAGGGAAGTGATTCTGTTGATCTAGCTGTCAACTTGCAACACATTACAAGGTTAAGCACTCGAGGTGGTTTACAGCAAAGATTTTTAAGAATCAGATATTCCAAATCTCTATCCAGCATCAATTGCTGCAGAAACTCTCAGAATAATTTGCATAGCAACTGTTGCTAAGAAAAAAACCTGCAGCCTAAACCAAAATTCTGATAAATTCAAATCCTATCAGCATTTCCAGCAGCTGGAGAAGACTAAATATACATAGTTCAAATGGCTGGCTTCCTCCAGCAAGGGTATTTTTAGATGTTTCAAAGAAAAATAATGATTCAGAACACACAAATATTCTTGCTATATATAAGCTTGGGAGGAGGGGGGTGGGGGGGGATGGCCATATCAAGGCAACAGAGCATCTAGGTTTCAGATATGTTATCTGACCACGGGCAGAATTTGTGTCTGAAGTCAGCTGCACCTGCTCAAGCAAAGTAACTGGTGCTCAGAGGAAACTTCTGCCTCTCCCAGGCGCAAGCACCCTTCAGAGTGGTGAAATGTGTATTTACACAAAGGCCTCTGAATCAAAACAGAAACTGTCCCAAATTTATGACTCTTCCCATGTTAAGTGATCCCAAATCACAACGGAAGGCAATGGAGAACCTCAGTTTGCTCCACACAGGCTACTTGTAGCTGAGTTTTGTTCACGAGTCCTTGAAGCAGTAACGCATCTCCTTAAAGGTTTCCTCTGGGGGAATGTTTTTTGGGAAAGTGAACCTCCATCCCATCTGGAATAAAATAATAGAAGGGTCAAGTGAAATGCAGGGACTGTTTCCTTTAGGAAAAGGAGGAGAAAAAAAAGCCAACCCATAAATGAACACAGCATTCAATGAATTGATCAAATCGCACGTGTTGACCCAAAGAAAAGGCTGGAGTGGTGTACCCTGCCAACAACACTGCTAAATGAGTCCAAACCAAATAAATCTGAAATAATAATCCATTTCAGCACAGATCCTCTTAAGTTTCTGGCCCTTTGGTGCGACAAACCTATCACAGGCAAGGTCTAGGGTTAGCTGGACTGGGTACATGGACTAGATTGCCTGGCAGAAGGAACTAAATATCTGAACAATAGTAATAAGCATGTTCATATTTCAGTCTCTAAAACTCCCGATAAGTAGGCACCTTCATCTGCTGCTAAAGGAAAGATGTGGTGTTCTTGTCGATATTGGGCACAGCTCTGTCATGTTTGCAGAGAACAGGCAGGAGAGAAAGAAAGGACTGATAGGCCTTTTATCTAACAGCAAATAGTGATCTCTCCTAAATGCATGAAATGATATTTTTGCATGAAGCTAAACCTACATATGTGTGTGTGACTGAGCTCAAAGTGCTTCGCTAGTACATAGTAGCCTCATGTGGCTAATTGGCCACGTGTAGTTCTTTGAAAGTTATGGTTTCAGTATTATATGTATATTTTTAATACTAAAAAGAAGAAAAAGCCAATGTATTTATAAAATTCCTGGTCTCTGCCTGGAACATTACTAAGACAAGCACGCGAGCCATACCTGCTAACCTACCACAAACTGCTTCAGGGCATATCTGCCCTTATAGCCCATCCGGTTTGTCCCATTTTCCTGTGAAGTGGGTATAATGCTTTCAGTGGTACTGCAGGAAGCAGCAGCCATGACTCCATTTCCAGGTCACTGGTAAGAGAGTGTAGCACGGCACTCTGCTCAAGGTGTCTTTCCAAAATGGATTCAATCAAGGTATATTTTTCTCTGAAAGTAGCTGGGTCAATAGTCTACAAAATCTCAGAGGTTTTATGAAGTGTCCAACTCTTGGAAATGTACTCAGTGAACTTTCTGCAGTTTATCTGCAAATTTTCTAGTTCCTCTTTAAATTGTCATTTAGCCAAATTTTCTCTAGGTGCTCCTTTTCAGGTTGAACGGTCTTTCTCCATCAAAAATAATAAAAAAAGGTCTTACTGACTCTTATCCTTAGGATGTTGCTGTAAAATCAGAAGCACCGCGTGTGGCAAGTCCTCTTTTCAGTACCACTACAAGTAACTGCCGCAGTTGAATGACATCTGCTTGGAGGGCTCAAGTGGACTATGCCTGAACTGCAGAACACACCACCAATATTAACTTGGACATAGGTGCATGGCAAATTTTGGTGTGTGAATCCCTCCTAGCCAACCCTCCAGTCCCTTCTGCTGCAAGGCAGCAGGTGATGAAGGCTGAAGTTCTCCTGACATGATGGGGGAAGACCAACACTTTTAGATACGCTGTAAATCATACCTCCTGTTCTGTTCAGGTAAAGCCAAGAGTCTCCAGCATTTGGTTATGCACCCAGGAGTTCTCAAAGGCAGTGTCTGTATGCTGTGCTGTGGTTTGGGTTATCACACTTCTTATGTGAGCTCAGACCTGCTGCTGCAAGTTGTCATCCAGTGCAGAATTATAGAATGTTAGGGGCTGGAAGGGACCTCTGGAGATCGAGTCCAACCCCCTTGCGCCAGCAGGGTCACCCAGGGCAGCCCACACAGGAACAGATCCAGGGGGAGCTGGAAAGTCTCCAGAGAAGGAGACTCCACAGCCTCTCTGGGCAGCCTGGGCCAGGCTCTGTGTCTCTCACAGGGAAGAAGTTTCTCCTCCTGTTGAGGTGGCACTTCCTGTGCTTCCCCTTGCTACCGGTGCCTCTCGTCCTATCCCAGGGCACCACTGACAAGAGCCTGGCCCCTTCTCCTTGGCACACACCCTGCAGAGATTTGTAACCATTCATCAGATCCCCTCTCAGGCTTCTCTTCTCCAGGCTGAACAGCCCCCCAGGGCTCTCAGCCTTTCCTCAGCAGAGAGATGTTCCAGTCCTTTCAGCATCCTTGTAGCCTCTGTTGGACTCGAGTATTTCCCTGTCCCTCTTGAACTGGGGAGCCCAGAACTGGGCACAATACTCTAGATGTGGTCTCACTGGGGCAGAGTAGAGGGGAAGGAGAACCTCCCTGGACCTGCTGCCCACACTCTTCTTTCTGCCCCCCCCCCCCCCCGGAGCCCATTGTCCTTCCTGGCACAAGGGCCCATTGCTGTCCCATGGAGAACTTATTGTCCACCAGGACACCAAGGTGATGGGGCTGCTGTCCAGGGGGTCTACCCCTCACCTGTACTGGTACATGGTGGTGTTCCTCCCCATGTGCAGGACTCTTAAAAAAAAAAAAAAAAAAAAAAAAACCTGCAAAAATTTCAGAACTCCTCTCTGTGACTGTAAAGAAGAGAAATTTTTTTTTTCCTTTGAATGAAAGCTTGATGTAACTCATGATAGAGTGGCATTGGTGATGTCCTATGGAAATTAAGTCAATGTTTGGGTTTTTTTGTGTTCTGAAACCAGTTAGCTCACGATGGGCTCTCTAAGGTGAGGATCAGAGGAAATGGCCTGGGCTCTTTGCTCCTGCAGGGAAGAGGAGATATTGCAGGCAAATGGGTGGGACACCTGTCAGTTTGGACAAGGTCTAAGCAGTCCAGAAAGCAGCAAAGGCAGGAAGCAGAGGGAAAGAACAGCATAGCAGGAATGAAAAGAGAAAATAACTACAACAGAAAGCAGAGCTACTGGTGAATCTCTGCCTTCCCCTGCAGGTCTGTCACCAGCATGACTACAGGTAGCACCCCATCCATCCCATCCTCAGAAATGCACTGCTTTCTGAGAAGAGCCTTGGGTTTCTTCTCTAATTTCTGTCCTCTGCATTTCTTAATGAAATGCCTTTTCCCTTCCCTGAAGAGAGCTAATATTTGGTTTCCCGATGAAATACTTGTATAGCTGGAGAATCTCCTGGGACGTAAGCGTGATCCGCAACCACCTTGTACATCAGAGATTGTAGACACCCTTAATGTGCTGCACATCTGAGTGATGTGTGAATCCCGCTGCAAAGGGGTAGGGCTGTGGACACCCCTGGGACTGTTGAGCCTGCCACAGGCTCTGCATTGCCCTCAAATTCAAGGGCTCTGAATGACCCAGCTGACTTTTGCCTCCACTTGTCTCTGCTCTCACAAATGTACTTCTGGCAATATTTTTGTTAAGAGCAGCAGGGTAACATGTTGGAGAGAATACAAGAAAAAGGATGAGTAGAGAAATAAGAACATTATGACCAGCTATTGGAAGATTCTGAATCTCTAAGTTCTTGAAAAGATTGGACTGATGTAACAAGTGCCATTTTCCAGCAAAGGAGAGTTGCTCTTGGATGGTTTTGAAGGAGCAGATAGTTGTCTGAAAATAGGAGTCTTAGCTGTGGATTGTCATTAGATAATATTTTTTTCTGCCTCAAGGATATGTATGCCCCTTTTTGGACTAGAGCTTGGAGTGCTTGACCTGAGTGCGAAAATATAGTTTATTTTTTTTACTTGGTGTGCAGTGAATGAACTCTTTCCAAGCAACCAGTCTAGAAACTGGGCATATAGGGAACATGTGCTGCATCCTGAAACTCATGAAGAATTCCCAAATGCTGGTACCAGCAGTTATATATTCATATGTAATGACATGATTTATAGGGTTGAAGGCTTTATGATACCTTCTCAAAATCCATCTGTAGCTTAGTTTCCACTAGTTAAAAAGATCTTGGTGCACCACAATATCATTTGCTCTAAACACCAAATTTGATGGTGCATCTGCTGTCTCTCTCTCTGCTTTATCATCGGGGGAGTCAGGTTTGTCAGCACCTTATGCAGGATGGGGCACATGCTGAACTGGTCCATCTGACAATATTGACAGTTCCTGCCATCACTAGGAGCTGGGAGCAGCTCAGCTTTTTCTTGGACACAGCTTTCCCCTTCACTGAGCTCAACTGAGCACCTCTGGTCCTGGTTGCCTGAAGTCAGCAATCGGGAGAGCAGCAGGACAACATAGGCTCTGCTCCCGACCCCTGCAAGCCAAAGCACATAGTAACTAAGGGCTAGAGCTTGGATCCTCGGTTCCTTGTAGTTGTCTTTGAAGGTAGTAAACTATTATTGCTTACTTGAAGCTGTAAGTGCTGAATATTTTATGCTGTTGGATAAAAACAAGTACATTCCTGCCTTATTTCATCATATTTATTCATTATTTCATCTTATTCACTCATTATTTCTTTATATCCACTCCTTCATTAATTAATGAATATAATAATAACAACAGCATTCAGCTTTTTATAAATCTGAAAATGCAGGTAATAATTTTATCCTCAACAATATTAATTCTTGGAGAACATGATAGTGTGTGTAATAGTCTAAATATCCAGGAGAACAATGTTCATGTGTATTAAGAGAACAGTATTAAGCTACTGTTAGTCCTCCCCATTAATTTTTAAAACATTTTGAAGAGAAAACCTACCCTTTCTCCCATAATGAGAATTTCTTTTCCTTTGTATTACACCCATCTGGAAAAAAAAACAAAATTGGGCAAGCTGAACTATAACTAATAACCTATTAAGATCACAGCAGTGCATTTCCTGAGTATTCAAAATGCCAGTGTTGTCTAAAAGGAATATTTTAATATTCTGCAATGCAAACAAGGTCATAATGTCATGCAAATTAACTTCCAGATTGGAGAGGTCTCCCATTCACACATTCGTTATGCTCCATTTTCATGGATGCTGATGACATCAAAGCATTTAGTTAAATCCAGTGTTTTATTGCAATAGCAATGCAGTGAAATGATAGATGGGTAATATACCCCCATAATCTCACTGCTTACTGGCACATCAGCAAAATATGTTTCTGAATATGAATTTGACAGCTTACACTTATTGAAATTAATGGTGGAACTTTTGTTGGCTTGGGAGTCTGCAAGAAGTTTTCAACAGTAGAAGTTACATTGAAATGTCTTTCTGAAATTAAGCAATGCAGCATTGTTTTAATAGTGAGTAGTAAAGCAGAAAATATCTTTAATAGTGAAGTTTGTTAATCAAAGCTGCAGGGGAAAAAAGAATGAATACCAAATAAATTATAGGCTTTTGTTTTGGTTTGGTTGGGTTTTTTTCCTAGGGTTGTATAGAAGAGTAACATTAAAAACAGGAGAATAGTAGCTGTTGGTGAGGCTTCCTCAGAGGTTTGGATAAAGGGGTTTGTGATTTCTCCAACTTGCCTGTTTAGCAGAAGTGCTACAGCTCACCAACTCATGCTGCCGCTACGAAGAGTAAATCAGCAACTTCATAAATAGGCGAGATGCCAGTAGGATATATGATTCTGTGTAGGTCTCCTGTAAACAATGCAGAAAATCACTTAATGAACAAATATAAAATGGTGATAATCCTATGTAAAACTCTCTGCTCGGGAAAGTCATCTTAGAACATTCCTCTCACTTGTTACCTGAGTGTTTTGGACTTGGTGTGTAGGGAGGTGCTTTTGAGGATTAATATGTTGTTGGAGTAGGTCTCATAATAGTTGTGTGTTTCTCTACTCCCTGATTTCTAGCCTAGCTCTGCTTGCGTAAACACGTTTGAATGCAGAAGAGGTACCGTTAATTGCTAAAAAAAATGTCATTAGAGCCCTTCTCAGTCAAGGAGCTTATGACAGGTCAGCTCTGGTTTAAGTGTTTGTAGGATGTCTGCACAAATGAACAAACCTTACAATTTGGAGCTCTTCTTCCAGATTCATAATTTCTGCTCCTTTTTTTTTTTTTTTCAAAACCCTGTAGTGACCACGTACACTTCAAGAAAACCTAAGAATAATTGCTTTGGAAAATAATTATTCTTATGGGAAAAGCATCCCACAGTGTTTCAACATTGAATTCAAAAATAAAACCAAATCAGATTTTTGTACTACACAGAAGGTGCTGTTAATTAGTTCTAGAAAGGATATTTTTAAACTGATAGAATGCTTTTAATGTCAGGACACAATTCCTAAATTTTAGTGACCAAATGCAAAAAAAAAGATGGCAATAAAAGCTGAAATCAGCTTACTTGAGAAAAGTTTTGAGTATTTCTGTTGTCAAGGGAATCATTGACCCTGCTGACCCAGTGGCAGGATATGATTTGGTTTTTACAAGCCCTAAATATAAAAGTCTTTAAACATTTGGAGTATAGCAAAATGGCTTCCTACTTTGTATGAAATGGACCTATGAAAGCAGAGGGGTTTTTTAACATCAAAAGAGGGAAAATACCAAGAATGCATAGAATTTACCAAAAGCTCCAAGTTTGACAATAAGAAAAATAAAATAAGATTGAATAAGTCAAAGGAAGAAAAAAGTAATGCCACTGAACCTCTCTGGTTTGGGTATGGATTTATTGCAAGATTTCTCTTTCTTTGCCAGTCTTTCCCATTGTTTTCTTGATAGACTTTTAAAGGGACATAAGTGCATCTATTCTGACCGAAAGAGAAGTTGCATTAGTCACGACAGTCCCACCTCTGAGCAGTCCAAAGCCTGGTGGAAAAGAGCTTATAAATTGTCTATTGATGAAGCTTTGGGGTGGATAAAATTATTTTTGAATGTAGGTTAAATGGACTTAGGATATAGGTGAAATAGTTTGGAAATACTCTTGATGAACATGGAAGTGCTGCCTGCACCCTGGCAGTAGGATCCTTCCACACCTTCCTAGGTGCTTCCTCTGGTCTGTCAATTAAATGCTTGATGACAGACTCTCAAGAGCAAAACCTGTTTGTTTGGGTAGATAGCAGAGATGAGATGCTGTTGAGCAATGCATGCTCCACTCCTCCTTTTCCAGCTCCAGCAGGTCACCAAAACCCTTTCAGGATTTTGCAGTTTGTCATTGCTAGGCACTTGTTCCAAGGGGAGGGTGAGTGTTGGCTTATGCTCATCGGCCACAGGCTGAGCAAGGAAAGGTCCCTCAGACTTCTTCAGTGTGACAAATAGAGCACTTTGTACTCTTTACAGCAAGTACGATGAGTCTTTGCCTCCCAAGGTTCTGCCAGACTTAGTTCCCTCTTTCAGCTTCTAAATCCTGTCCCCTTCTGATATCCTTGTTCCTTCCAAAACTTAATTCAGGATCTAAAGCAGGCAGGTGACTCATTTTATACTTACAAGGCAAGAATTTCTTGACATTGAACCTTTAATGTGTGTGCTGTGAATAGGTGCCCAGCACGTATGAGGTTGCATGGGAATTGTATTTAGTCAGCAGTCTTCGGCGAAGGTTTCTATAGCAGTGAGCACCAAGAAAACAATCAGCAGACCCCGAAACCTGCTGACGGGGTGTTATCTCGGAGTGAGCAGGGCTGGATGTGAGATGATAAGGTTAAATGGAAGTGGAGAGGTCAGGGGGGTTGCTCGGCAGCCCGGTGCTCCGACTGAAGTAGCAGTGCCAGCCAGCAGCCACGGATTCAACCGAGCTCGCGCAATACTGTGAACAGTCTCTCATCTTTGGGTCTTACTTTTTGTCCTTCTGAATAATGCAACTCGATACCCCTTTCCCCAAGTCTTTTTCATTATCTGAGTGGAATCCTAAGTGTTACATTTAGAGGCTCTTTGCCTTTACTTAGAATTCCTGAGAGGGAAGCATCTCTTGCCAGGCAATTTGCAATTCCTCCTGGAGCAGGCCCAGTTGTTTATCTGGTTTTTACTTTTCAAATGGTTAATGATAATGAACTGTAATTGAGAATTGCTTTGGGCTCATTAATATGCATGTTGTCATTCATTTATCTCTCTGTTTCCTTTGAAATCACCTTCTCAAGGCTTTGGAATGATATTTGGTACTTTTCTTTTTTTCTTTCTTCTTCTTGCCTTCCTGTTAATATTTGCAGGCTTTAATATTTGTCCTTTTTTAGAACTACATTTTTCTGAGTAAGTTTCAGATTCTGTCTTAACACTTTTCTTGTTACTGTAGGCATCGTGATTTCTAATCACTGTATTCTAGGTTTTTAAATATATTTCCACTTTATGATTAGGAGCAGAAAAAGCCTTTTAACCTAAAACTTTCAGTTACAGCTTGCTTAGGCTCTCGTTACTAATGCATCTACTCTTGCACTCTGAAGAACACGACTGAAAACAGGACAAGGTATTTCTAATTTTTATTTTGTCTTAACAGAAAATCTATTCTGAAATAATACAGTATCTGCCTGACTTTGTTTTGTTGCTGAGAGAGTATACTTTGTTATTGCTGTGTACAAGGTCTTGGCTCTTCATAGTGTCTCTCTGCTTCTCAGCTTGTTGGAAGTTCTGGGTGTAGCGTGGACCTGTATTGCTCAGCACTCACAGAATCACAGAACAGTAGGGGTTGGAAGGGACCTCCAAAGATCGAGTCCAACCCCCCTGCCAGAGTAGGACAGAACTAGAGCAGATCACACAGAAATGCATCCAGACAGGTCTGGAAAGTCTCCAGAGAAGGAGACTCCACAGCCTCTCTGGGGAGCCTGTTCCAGTGCTCTGTAACCCTTACAGGAAAGAAGTTCTTCCTCATCTTGAGGTGGAAATTTCTGTACTCAAGCTTGAATCCATCAGCCCTTGTCCTAAAGCCTTCTTCTACCCTAAGCCTTCTTCACAGATACTAGGAATAAGCACAGGAAAGACTGAAGGAAGCTGTCTGGTAATCCTCGGTGTTCAAAATTAGTTCTGTTCCAGTGCTCTGTAGCCCTTACAGGAAAGAAGTTCTTCCTCATCTTGAGGTGGAACTTCCTGTGCTCGAGCTTGAATCCATTGCCCCTTGTCCTATCACAAGGCACGAGTGAAAAGAGGTTGTCCCTGCCTTCTTGACACCCAGCCCTTATGTGTGGATAGGCACTAATTAGATCCCCTCACAGTCTTCTCCTCCGCAGACTAAGAAGCCCCAGGTCTCTCAGTGTTTCCTCATATGGCAGCTGTTCCAGCCCCTTCAGCATCCTTGTAGCCTTCATTGGGCTCTCTCCAGTAGATCTCTGTCCCTCTTCAGCTGGTGAGACCAGAACTGGATGCAGTACTCCAGGTGAGGTCTCACTGGCGCAGAGTAGAGGGGGAGGAGAACCTCCCATGACCTGCTGGCTACACTCTTCTTAAAGCACCCCAGGAGACCATTGACCTTCCTGCCCACAGGGGCCCATTGTTGTCCCATGGATGGCTTGTTGTCTGTCAGGTCTCCAAGGTCCTTTACCACTGATCACCTCACTGATCTTGTATAAATTAAGGAGTGCTGTCCACCCTTGAGAAACCAACCATTAGGCACTGCAGCAATGTTGCTGGGTGCAGGTAGCTCAGACTCCTCCTTCCATCATCCCATCTCAGGCTCCTTGCTTTCTGGGGCAGCAGTGCATCCTGAGGGTCATCCTCTAGGCCTGCCTTGGGTTCCTTTCCACAGCTTCTTTCTCTTCTCTGCTTCCACGAATAGCAAATCTGCTTTCTGAAGCAGTGTTCAAAGAAAGCGGGAGATGGGAGCTCGGCTCTGAAAGGCTCATTAGTGTGTTTCAATCGGAGAGATCCCACATGAAAGAGTAAGAGGACTGGATCATTAGTAAGAGAAACAAATTCCGTTCATGCTCCTTCACAGTTAAATGGAGAGCTGAAAATAATAACAGATGAGAAGTAATATCAAATTGTGTTTATTCTAGTTCTATTCATGCTAATTTTAGTCACCAGTGTGAGGACACTTTTCAAACATCAGTTTTGGAATAGATATTCCCATCTTTAAGAAAGCCAACAAAATAAACATAAAGCAACAACAGAACAATCCTGAATATCTGCAACTATTTATATATGCTACATTGCTTGTTGTTTTCCTGAAAGAAAACTTTAGTATTATGGTCCTAATGACAGCACTTCATTGTCAGCTGTCCTGCCTTGGATTTACAGCTCCAAACATCAACAGTGAGAGCCTGAAAATCTGGTTCTGAGAGCTTTTGACAAGCTCCAAAGATGGATTTGACTGTGAATACCCCTTGATTCGAGGGGGGTGGGGTGTGTGTGTGTCAGTCAGAAATATTAAGTCCTTATCTAATGATTTCCACCTCACTTTTTTAACCCGGATCCTTCCTCTTTCTGTGCACGTGCACATTGTTCAGGCTTTTGAATGAGCAGGACACTGGCAGGAAGAGCTCTGTGCTTTCCTTACAGAGGTTTTTCTTTCCTTCAGAAGTATCACTTACTTAGAACTGGGGGGTTTTTTGGCACCAGTAGGATGAAAGGGGTAATAGGAAGAAGGGTGACTGCTCTTAATGCTTTATTTTGCTTCATATGAAGGCTTTTAGAATGCTATTCAGGCAGTCAGTCTGAATGCAGCATTGCAATTGAGAAGGCTCGCTGAAGTTGCCCAATCTCTTTGTCACACCTTTCTACTTGAAAATACTTCTCTATGTGAAATATATAGGGTCCAAAACCCCAGTAAGGGTTTGTCCTGTATTTTGGTGAATACCCCGCTGCAAGGACCAAAACCTGTTCTACTTTGATTACCTGTTTGTGTAGCTAGTCAACACCAGCACGCAGAAGTCAAGCTGCCAAGGATTTGAGTAGAACCGTGCAGAGCACCATGAAACTTCTGTTCAGGTTTGCTTGTAGCTGACAAAGGCAACACACAGGAGTGCATGGCTCAGGGATGCTCTGGCATCTCTCCAATAAATAAATCAAGCTACCATTGGTTCCCTGATTCATGACCTCTCTCTTCTGTGCAGTGTCTCAAAGATAAATCATGTCACTTGTGACTGCTGTGACTTAAAAACAGGAATAATCATTGTGTGTCATGAAATGTAGCCTTTGGCTTTAAACATTTCCTCGTGTCATTCCGTCTCTCTTACAGCACTTTTACGTTTCCTTGCATCAAATTACTAGACATCATCACTCTTGTCATCACAGTGAGAAGAGGTTGAGAATTGTTTTGACTGTTGTTCCTGTCCCGTAACGCAGACTCCAGCCTGATCCACGTGTGCCTTGGAGAAGCAAAACTTCTGGTTGTGCCAATTTGCTCTGCTTTCCCAAATGGAAAATAGGCAGGGGATGCAATTACGTAATTAGAAAATATACATTTGTACCATTCCCCCACTGCTCTGAAAGCAGCTTGCCACCAGGATGCTCGCAGGTGGAAGAGCAGATGTTTCGCAGTTGACATCCCTGCTGCCCCTCGGCCAGCTGGCAGGAGAGGTCTGTCATCACGTTCCCAGATGTCCCTTCTGAGACGTCTCTTTACGCAGAGGGTGATCAAACTGTGCCCAACGTGGCCCTGCTGTTGAGCACAGCGGGGGAGTTACGGGTCCATGAGCCTGTGTGGATACAAACTCCACCCAGCTCTGCCTGGGAAGTCTCGGGTACAGTAAGAGAGACTCAGACGAGCAGTTCCGTGGACTGTGATTTATGGTGTAACTCCCACGGGGGCTGTTTTGCTCACGAAACACAGAGAGGACAGCGTTTATGGCAACTTGCTGCTGCCTGCGTGCTCCACCTCCTCCTCCTCCTCGGCTTCTGCTGGCCTTGGGCAGGCTGGTATCCCCCAGGGACCAGCTCCAGAGGAGAGCAAAAGGTTTACAAGAAATTTCAGATGTGAAAAAGACAATTTTTAAGTACTTGTGATTCAAGAAGGCTGTACATCCTGCCCCATGTATTTTTCAGAAAGACCCGATGTTCAAAAGAGGATCAGGTGGGAAATAGCTGTTCTCAGGCATTTATTGCATTATTCTGTAGCTCAAGTGTTGTAAGCAACAATGGTTTCATTTTTTTTCCAAGCGTGATCACTTCAAATGCTACTTTTCTGAGGTGCCCTATACAATGCTCAGCTTTTTACAATTACCTAGTCTTCTGCTTTTACAAAAATTGCACTGAATGGGAGTTTGTAAACTGATCATACATCAGCCTTCTGTGAAATACTTGTCAGCCAAGGAAATTCTCCATGGGAAATATTCTATATGCTTACCTTGCCCAGGGGCATGCAGACTAGAAAATGCCAGACAACCCTTCTTTTCCGCAGTCCTTGACTGCAAAGCAGTGTGAAATCAGGCCAACTTATCATCGCAAAGTGTGAGGTCATAGATTGTCAGAAATACTGGAAATATTTGAAGAACAGAATTTAAGAAGAAAAGAACTGCTTTTAAGAAGAGAAGCTTTATATATAAACCTGCAATATTAACTCCAAGAGAATAAGCAGAGCACTTGAGGATAAATGTTGCTTACCAGAGATCCTCCCCGACTGATAGGTTAGCCTGTAGCCCCTCTACCTGCCAGGAGAACCTACACCCAGATTCCTTAGCACTCATCTTTCTGCTTTGCCTTCCTTTTTGCCTTCTGTTGCACAGGGGCCACAGTGAAGAAAACCTTTCTCCTTTACGGCGAACGTGTTGATTTCAAATAGCACAAAGGGGTTAAAACAAGCCTGAAACAACTGCAGGTCGCTTCTAAAATTATCTGGGGAAGATGAAGTTTCTTTTGGTTACAGAAACAGGAAGGATTCATAATGAAGCCATGCAGAAAAAGAACTATTGCAGTGATTTCTTTCCTCTTTCCCTTTGTAAAAGGGGTTTGAAACGAGCAATTTTTGCAGTAGTTGGGGCAGTGTGAGAGACAGTCATTTTAAAGCCTTTTGATGTGTCAGGTTAATAATCTGTTCCTTGAGCACTGAGACACTTCAGGGGGTGTGTTAGTAAGCTATTGATTTATTTTTTTCAAGCTGTCAAAAGCACTGCCATTCTGGCCTCTTGTCTCCCACCACGGGTGTCCTCCAGTAGTGTTCTACAGCAACCAACTGCTGTAGGGCTGAACGGGGCTGGCTCGTGTGGCTTTGCTTTCTGGGGCCCTAAAGGCCATTTCTCCCCGACTGCTGGTGAAGGAAACCAGCCTCCAAATGCTTGGAGGACAAGTCAGTCAAAGATTATACCATCCCATCAGTTAAATCAGGTGGGTCAGTAATCACATATTCCTCTCCAAGACTAAATAATATTTCTTCTAGGGTTTTTGTTTTGTTATTTTATAAATACTAAAGTAAATTAAAATCATAGAAAGATAGGGGTTGGAAGGGACCTCTGGAGATCAAGTCTAACCCCCCTGACAGAGCATTATCACCCAGGGCAGCCCACACAGGAACAGATCCAGGGGGGGCTGGAAAGTCTCCAGAGAAGGAGACTCCACAGCCTCCCTGGGCAGCCTGGGCAAGGCTCTATCACTCCCACAGGGAAGAAGTTTCTCCTCCTGTTGAGGTGGCACTTCCTGTGTTTCCCCTTGCTACCAGTGCCTCTCGTCCTATCCCAGGGCACCACTGACAAGAGCCTGGCCCCTTCTCCTTGACACCCACCCTGCAGAGATTTGTAACCATTCATCAGATCTCCTCTCAGGCTTCTCTTCTCCAGGCTGAACAGCCCCAGGGCTCTCAGCCTTTCCTCAGCAGAGAGATGTTCCAGTCCTTTCAGCATCCTTGTAGCCTCTGTTGGATTCTCTCCAGTATTTCCCTGTCCCTCTTGAACTGGGGAGCCCAGAACTGGGCACAATACTCTAGATGTGGTCTCACTAGGGCAGAGTAGATGTGGAGGAGAACCTCCCTCAACCTGCTGCCCACACTCTTCTTTATGCCTCCAGGAGCCCATTGTCCTTCCTGGCACAAAGGCCCATTGCTGTCCCATGGAGAACTTATTGTCCACCAGGACGGCAAGGTCCCTCTCCATGGGGCTGCTTTCCAGGGGGTCTACCCCTCACCTGTACCAGTACATGGTGCTGTTCCTCCCCAGGTGTAGGACTCTACACTTGTCCTTGTTGAACTTCACTAGGTTCCCCTTTGCCCATCTCTCCAGCCTGTCCGGGTCACACTGGATGGCAGCACAGCCTGCCGGTGTATCGTCCACTCCTCCCAGTTTAGTATCTTCAGCAAACTTACTGGGGGTACACTCCATCCCTTCATCCAGGTCATGGATGAAGATGTTGAATAAGACTGGAAGTATCTGCCATCCTGTAGAACAAGTCAGTTGTCCAGTTGAAAGAGGACTGAGAGGAAGGAGGCAGGCTTGGAAAGATATCTTGCAGAACAGGGCATAAAACTTAACACAGAAAGCAAATTATGTTGGTTCTAGGCAAATGCAAATCTACTGCAGCCAGGTCATATACACAAAATCTTTCTTTTGATAACGAATTCCTGCTGTAAGGAAGTTTGTTATCAGTCGAGGCAGAAAGGTATGCAAGAGGAAGAGGGAGCCTTTGCTTTGGCCGAGGAGCTAGGACATCTCCTGCAATAACAGCGAATGCTGCCCTGGTTCAAGATGGCACTGTTCTGTAGTTTCTCATGCCTCTCCTAAAATGAAATCTGCATTTCTGTAGCTAGGAGCAGAATGGATTCTAAAAAAAAAAAATAAACAACTCCAACTACTACAGAGTGGAGGAATCCCAAAGCAACTCATTCTCCTTTCTTTTATCCACTCCTGAGCTACTAAGCACTGCAATGATGTTTATCTAATAGCTCCATTCTCCTTGAGGCATATTTTCTATTAATAGTAATTATCTATGACTTATAATTTGTCTTGAATTCTCCTTACTAGTGCAGCACTTGAACTGATTATGTACTCCCACTATTAGAATAAAAAATGATGTGACTGCATTCTTAATAACAGCTGCATGTAAGTGTGTGCATAAAAATACCATGTCTTCTGAAAGTGAGAGGTGTTTCTACCCACAGTGAGGTGGATGAATGTTCACCAATTGCAGAATAAGTGGGATGAAGAGGCTCCTGACATTCTCTTTAACAAGACAGAACGTCTTCTGACATTGACTTGCATGGTTTGGAATACTCAAGTTATTCTTAGTATATTTATACATTGTGCAAACCCAGAGAAGAACGAGGAGTTTGGTGCGTAATTGGGGATTTTTTGCTGTAATAAGCATGTAATAAGGCAGTCCCTGATTTGAAGAGTTTGCCATGTATGTGGAAAAGACAGAAATCATTAGTGTGCTGAGTCCCCAGATGTAAATCCCAGTGCGCTCACGAACTTCTCAAGGTCGTATGTGAGACTTTTGACAGCATAAGGAAACCAGTGGAAAACCCTGCAATCCTAGCTTAGTACACCTACTGTAACATCCTATATCTTACTGGTTTCCTTTGGGTGACTGAATTAAGTCCCGATTGTTGTACTTGTGGTTGAAAGCCACATGTTAGCTCTTTGCTATTTAGAACGTTTAGGCAAATCCTTGATCAGGTAGGTGAGGTCCATCCTTTGCCTCCTCAAAACAGGAATTCAGGTTTTGCTGAGCATACAAAAGTAGGTTGGAAAATTCCAGCTAAAAGAAGAGCAGGTGGACTTTATCCCTCTGCAAAACAAATTATCTTGCAATTGTGCAGCACTTAGAGTTCCTTGTATGGTTATTGTTAGTCTATCAGGAATTATATATATAAAAAAAAATGCAACAGAAGAGGAAACTTATGATTTCTCAGTTTTGTTCTCTCTTGACTCGTCTGACCTTGGAAATGTGCATTGAGATTTTTAAAAGCAATAATTTTGAATGTCTTATGTCGGCTGAGTTGCATCTACAACCTTAAAGGAAATTAATGAGAGCTAGAATTTCCCCGTGCATCTGGTGCTGCATGTTGTGTTGGGCAGGTGCCCCTGCCATCTTAGTTTTCTCATCAGTTTAAAAAAAAAACACCACAAAAGAAAACAAAGAAACAACACAGCTGCATTCAGCTCACAGGAATGATGTAAAATTAAGTAGTTCATCTTGAAAAGTCTTCTGAAAAATCTATTACTAAAAATAATTACTGTTGTAAAAAAGGACAAAAGCAAAAAAAGTTTTCAAGTGATTGCTCTAATTTTAAACATCCCTTAAAGATACATATTAGGAAAAAGTACTTTGGACCTAAATCTTTCAAGTTTTATGTTTGTAAAGCCCCTTGTTTCCAAAAGGCATGCTAATTTGCATCCCTACGTCTGATTGATAGACAAAAATCAATGGCATTTTTACAAAGGGCATTGCTGCTTCTCCTTCATTGCTGCTACAGGTGTGGTAGTGGTTGAAGAGAACTCTTGATGTTTGGATATGCTGAGTGGGGTGAGGGGTGACAGATGCAAACCTATTTGAATATCAATTAAGTGTAGCGTTCCCATGGGGAGAGAGTTCAGTGATGCTGAGCCCACCCAGCAAATTAAACAATTTGCATAAAAGTGTCTTGAGCAGATGTTCAGCAGCAGAATGTAGGCATAGCTTTTTTCCTTTTTTTTTTTTAATCAAGAAGTATAGTACAAACATTAGTTTATTGGCTCTGGCAGGAGGAGTGGGAGGAGTTGGGAGGGGTGTGTAACTCCAAACCAAGACTACACCCACTGAAAACGTGGAGGCAATAAATGGGAAACCGCTTCCATTTTCTTTTGCAACAAGCAACAAGTAGAGTCCGGGCTGCCAAGCAAACAATTACATTTTATTTTGTTAAACAGATCCTTCTGAACTGGTAACGCTAGCTGCAACTGCAGCACCTGGTGCTGCTTGTCATTACAATGTCTTCAAATTACTATTATATTTAATACATGGATCATCTTGCGTGGAACTTTGGATTCTGGTTGATAATCTCATCTTAAAAAAGGTTTCACAGAAAGGAGAGTTTTCAGAATTTCCTAATAAAAGCTGCATCAGGTGGAGAAAGAAACCAACTAGAGCTGATTACAAATTAATAATTACTGAAAAGTAATTCAGTAGCATGCAGAATTGGGGTCAGAAAACTTTCACAACTTTCTTTCGTGCCATTGGAAACAAGACAAGGAGCTAGACAGCCGGCTTCCTCCAGCTCAGTCTGGAGTTCCAGTGCTCTACATAAATGAATGAATGGGACTTGAAAATTGACATTTGACTTTGCAAAATCCCCTAAGTTAAAAATATAGTGAAAGTGGCGTACGTTACATCAAAAATTTTGGATGAATATTTGAAATAAATTTTCTTCTAACCCGTGAAAAATGTCAGTTAAATTTCAGAGCTGCTGAATGGAACTTGCGGATATGTGCTCACCCACCCCTCACTCTTTCCACCTTTTTATTAGTGATAATAGTAGCTAACACAGGTTTAATAAGGCCACAAAGTGAAAATTTGTCTGGAACATGTGTTATATATGAGTTTCCATAATTATCTTCTCATGTTAACAAGCACCTCTGACCATTTTTTATATTTAGCAAAATGAGTGAAGCCTCCTGAGCTCTGTGAACATTGTTTTCTGTTAATTAAAGTAGGACTTTCTTACCAGCCTTTAGCTTCTAGCAGGCAACTGCAAATTTTGCACATCTTGCAAAGAAGTAATGAGATGAAAATACAAGAGCAACAAGCCTAAAGCAGGAAGGCTACTCTCTTCACAGAACTCAGCGTAGTAACCGGAGTTGCTTAGACTGCTTGGGAATTCCTTGAGAATTATTTTCCTAAATAGTCTTTGGTTTTGGGTTTGGTTTTTTTTTTTGTCTTGGAAATTTTGAATACAGGCTGATTGGCTTAGAAATACTGGATTTTGTACCCTCTTTTTGTCCCATTCCAAATGGCAGAACAATACTTCCAAGGGCTTCTCCACAGTTAGTTTAGCATTATCATACAGCTCATTGCCTGCTCCGTTCCTACAGTGGTGGCAAAAGTCACCCTTCAGAGATGATGTGAGATGGTAAAATAAGAAGCTATTCTGCAATGCTATTGATCCTCAGGCCAGACTTTTATGAACGTGGCCTGTTTGAGTTTGCTGTCTTTTTTTAGTTTTCATTTTGTCTATATGATGAGGCCCATATCTCTCCCCCCATCCCATTATACTCAAGACTTCAGGAATTAACATGAAAAAACTCTATTTTCACTGTCCTTATGGCCCTAAACTGGGAATGAAATGTCCCATGTTTAGCTTTTGTTTAAAGATGTAGAACTAGAGGATGATGGCTGCAGAAAATGAATTTCCTAGCACCATGGAGACATTTGAGGTGGACCTAAACACAAGCTGGAAAAATGTGTGTCCAGTAAGTTTTGCAATTCAAGTGAATTGATGATAAATACACTTATATTTAGAAAGAATCCTGTCATCACAAAGGCTGTAACAATTTAACTTAAGATTAGAAGGAAAAAGAAGCACCTGATATTTTCAGTA
Organism: Todiramphus chloris collaris; assembly: GCA_025345505.1. Classification (NCBI taxonomy): domain Eukaryota; kingdom Metazoa; phylum Chordata; class Aves; order Coraciiformes; family Alcedinidae; genus Todiramphus; species Todiramphus chloris. The sequence goes on from JANVCC010000040.1 coordinate 14,414,205, forward strand.
GTCAGGTTTACTTGCTAGAGCTGTGGTTAGTAATGAACTGCAAGGTTAAGCTGTCATGGTACTAATAATATAACTACTAAGAAGTTCAACTTCAAACGTGCTGATAAACAGGAGATACAAAAGCGTTCTTTCTAGAATGACAACCAAGTATCAAGCAGTTTGGTTAAGAAATGTGCAAGATGGGTGCCAAATAGATCAAAATAAGATATAAAAGACGCATTTAAGGAAATGTTTCCTTGAACCTTCCTCAAAGTGACATTTGCAGCCAGTCAGATACCCAGGGCTCTTTCTGAAGCAAGCCACTTTGCTCTTAGCAAGAGAAAATGACAATTCCATTTTGAAATTTCTCTAAATGTTTCCAGAGAGGAAATACTGGTAATAAAGAGACCAAATAAATTTAACGGGTGTTACTTAGACCCAGTTTATCCTGATCTAATTTGATGGCTTACTGAGAGCTCAACAAGACAGATGATATTTTAGTGCTGAACTTTTGACTCGTCAATGCTTCATGACATACTTGATAGACTTTTATAGCCTGCGTTACGTAACATACAATCAGAGGAGCAAAACTAGATAGCCTTGGTATACTTAAACTTTACAACTATGTTTTTGACAATCTTGTAACAAATCTGGTTTTTTACAGTAAAATACTATGCATTCCAATTGTTGCTCTCTGTTGAAATGTCCTCTTTTCTCCCAGCTCTCTTCTCCTCGGCCTCTTTGCCATAGATCAGTCCCTACTTCTCACATATACAATTTTTAGATAAACAGCACTGGAGAGTTTAATTACAACTGTTAATCCAGCTGTAGCATGATGAGGTGTTTAGAGGCTTCTCAGCATATTTGCCTGTGCAACTGCTCTGGCTGGAAACATCTCCTTTAAATACTACATTTTCTGCATAATTACTTTGTCATGAGGTTAATTAATCTGTGTATTTGCTGGGCACATTCAGTACAGAAAACAACTCTAGTTTAAGTGCACCAGCTCTCTTGTTGACCTGAAAGACTGTCTGGGTTCCAGTAAACAACCAGTATTTTAGTCACTAAACCATGCATTATGGGTGCCTAATTGTGTACGCTGAAACAACGGATGAACACGAGTGTGTCTTAGAGAGCCTTTCTTTACCTTATAATTACAGGGACATCATAAGCATTTTAATCAAAATATTTCAAAGTGAAAAAAAGTGGAAATGAACTGCTGAAGAAGCTGTTGAGGAGAAGTACCTTTGAGCCAGTGTTTGTACTGTACTGTAAGAAAAAGTGGCAACATCCACTTGATGGGAGACGTGTATGAGGGTACATAATAGTGAATTAATATTGAAGTACTAAAAATGTCTGTACTTGGATGGGATCACTAAGTGATATTCACAGACATCTGTGACTAGACTGGTACTTGTGTGGAGTCTTGGGATCTGTAAGTGGCCCCTTCCTGTTTTATAAAACCTTGGAATGTCTTTATCATCCTACTTTAAGTTGCTTATCTCTTATTTAGAGCTTGCTCTGAGGACATGGGGTGCTAATGAAGAGAAGTTCTTTGGCAGTATCATAGGTACCATGAGATACAGTTTCTAGTAACAGATAATGCATGATTTAACAGTTAAGGTGTAGAGACTATTAATTAATCTCCATATAATAGAGATTAAATAATGCTAATTCTTGTTTTCCATAATATATGTGCCATAAAAGTTAAGGACTCATCTCACTCCCCACAAGGACAATAGTACTGTATGTAAAAAACCCCCAAACAATAAAGAAGTAAACTGTCTTTTCAGAAGCTATGCATTCCAAGGTGGACATAAACCACTGTTTATGTGATAAATACATGCTATTAAAACCACGTTAAGAGCTTGGAATGCAAATGGATATGAAGTTAGTAGTGGAATGATAGAAGGCCTGTTTAAGATCTCAAAGCAATCATTGCTAACTTAGCTTATCCTGGCATCAGATACCATCATCTTTTTGCAAAACTGTGCATCCGTAGTACTTAGAGCAAAACAATGCTTTGGCTGATTGTGTGCCTAGGAAGGATGGTGGGGTTTAGCCACCAGGTGATCACCACCCTTAGCTACATGGATCCCATCATGGCCTGGAACACTTTCTTTGTGCCTTCAGGACAGGAGATATGCTAATCTACCAGCTTCCTCATGGGAATGCATTTCAGAAAGTGCTGTCTAGCGAGACCACGTTGCCTTTAAAATGAGCACAGCATATTGGATTAAAAACAGTAATACACCCCCGAATTACTTCGTTTTGTAAAAATAAAAGGCACAATGAAAGCACTTAGTGCACCTTGTTTCACTGTTTCTAGAGCTGGTTCAGAAATAATAAATATGTATGCATGAATAATGTATGCAGCAGTTGACAACAATGTCATCAAGTAGTGATTTGCATTGCTCAGCCACGTGCAGAAAGGCTTTTGACTGTGAGAAACTAGATGAAATAATAATCTACGCTTTGGGGTTTTGCCATTAAGAAAGAGAATAGCCCTGGCATTTGGGAAGAAAATTGTAAGTGACATTTGAAATAGTGAGAAGGAGATTATGGGAACCACACTTCACAGAAATGAGGAAGAAAGGCTGAGGCCAACTGCCGTGGGCTTGAGCGGGTGATCGCGGCCATGGCCACAGTCTTAAAAGCCGGAGCAATAGGTTCCCTGTGTGACTCCGAGTCACAAGTGGGGTTTGCTGTTCTTTTTACCTTTTTTATTTGCATGAACCACAAAAACAAAAACTCACCAACTCCTGTGATCTTCAGTAACCAAAGAATCCATGAACCAGTAGGTTTCACGGGACTGGGATGTTATTGGACATCTTCTAAGACAAGAAGAAACTTTTGGGCAGACTTAGCAAGATAATTTGATGACTGAAATAGTTGAGGTTGTTTTCTTTCATAGCTGAGAGAGTCACAGGTGCATGTTCCTCTTGTCCCAGCTAGCAGCAGTAATGGAACATTTGCTTCCAGAAGACCTTAGGCTGTATGTTGTTGTACTGCATGCTCTATGTACTGTTGTGAATAAATACCTGCCTCCTTTTTATCCTTAGATCAATCAGATTACATTGCTGGCACGTTCATGGGCCTTTGTCACTCAGTTTGTGCCCTTTCTGAAAGTCTCCTTACTATCTTGGCTGTGTTTTACATCCCTGTCTTGGGCAGCATCTGGACCCTGGCTGCCATGGCCACGGAATCGCAGGATGTTAAGGGTTGGACGGGACCTCGAGAGATCATCAAGTCCAACCCCCTGTCTAAGCGTGCACTCTTCTTTTGGAGGCCAAGTGCATTTCTGCATTGCAGTTGGTGCAGGAGGTCTGCTACGGGGGGGGCTGTACCGAATGTTGACAGCGCTGTCAGTTTGCTTTGTCTCATCCTCAGATCTCCAGCAGGAACATTCTCACAAGTGCAAGTGCAGCCTCACAAGCGAGAGTGAAAATGCGTCCTCTCAAAACAAAGGAGTTTGCTACCCACTCCAGTTCTTCATAATAAAAGGCGTACTCCCCCTAGCAATAGTGTTCTGGATGTGTCTTGAAATTTATCACCAATTGTACTGCAAAATGATCTTGTACAATCATTAGGAAAGAAATAAGTTCCTTGAACGTCACTTCTTCTACTTTGCCAGCTCTCTCCCATCTGGGATACATTATAGATAATTAAATTCTCATGAATTTCTGTTGAGACTGTTTTTCAAAGGATGATTGGTCTGTTCCACAAACACTGCTTTTTTCTGCTGGGGAACGCTGTGGGTTTCTCAGTGGATAATCAGATCATCCACCCTCTGTGGAGAAGGTGTGGTGGGTATGGGGATACGGTTTAGACCCAAACCTAAAATGGTTTAGCCAGAAGGATTCAAAGGGGGGGGGGGGGGGGGGGATTATTTGGAAAACTCAAGTTTTGATTTTAATACAATCACAAACTAACTTACATGAGTACTCCAGTTTAATCTACAATGGTCAAAACCTCACAGGGAGGGAAGGCAGGAGCATTTCTCTGTTCAGTTCCACATTTAAGCTTTCTAGTGCAAGAACCACTCTTGCTATGGGTCCGATCCCCAACTTTTTTATTTAAACTGCCTAGAAGTGTACACGGAATCGTATGTGAAATGACAGAGGCAAACTGCTGCCTGACAGCTTCTGTGGAGATTTTTTTCTACTGTCTCTGGAATGAAACTTTGTTTTTCAGTGTAACGCAGAGTTGCGCTGACCTGAGTGCTGCTTAGCAACTTTGTGGCTGCTAATTTTCAGGTGACGTTTTGGCTTGCATGAACCACAACACGTCAGCAAAAGCACATGTCACAGCAAGTGTTCAGAATGCACTCAAGTCCAAGTATTACTCACTTTGTGCAGTTCCAGTGATGTGCAGGAACTACAGTGTCCTTCAGCACTATTAAAAACAATAACATTGCTCTTTCATCCATGTTTTCTCTCTACCCATGTAACAACCTCACCATCTCTTCATTCTTTGAGGCAATGTGAGTAGTGAGGCCAATATGGAGTATGGCTCAGATGGTGAATGTGGGTCTTAATTTGTCTGTTCTTGTCAGCATCCCCTCTTGGAGACCATTACAAATGACATTCATGTTGAATAATCTTAATGGCCAAACTGTCCCTTGCAGAAATATGTAAAAAATCTGATTTTGCCTTCTAATACCAAAATCAGAACAGTTTCTAAGGTTTTGGTTTTTAGGTTGTTTTTTTTTTTTTTTATATGAGTGTCTCCAGGAATAATTTTTTCCTCGTGAGAGTGTCATGGGATATGTTTTGAAATTGCTACCTCTTGAAATGGAACTCGTAGAGAGAACTAAAATGTTAGTTTGCACATCACTGACCTGAATTTTTTCCTGGTGATTTCAGACCATTAAGGTGCTCACTTAGAAAAATCATTACTTTTCATTGGGGGTTGATCATGTCACTTATAAACGATACCTTGTGAGTGAATAAATTACTTTCCAATCTTAAAGGTAGGATGTCGGAGTCGTGGGGATCTCAACTTCTAGTACTGCTGGAAATAGTTTTCAACTCACCTTTGTTTGCTGCTTAGTGGTCCTGAATAGAGCACATTTACCCAGAGGTTTTAATTTATTTCAAGCACACAGTAATACTCCAGTGACTGCTCTGTAAAGAGCTGCTGATGAAGAGATCTCAAACATAGAAAATGATTTTCTGATGCAGAATTTTCGTATGCCTGCAGAATAAAAGTGCAAATAGGTACACTGGATATAGAGATTCTCACACAGACGTCTGTGGTCTGACTTCTGAGTTCCTGCACCCCTGAGGGTTTTGTCCTTTAGTCCCTGTTATAATCTCCTCATGTTTCCTTCATAAGGCACATAAGGGATGGTTTGGTTTTTGTTTCCAGTCTTTAAAAGAAGTACTATAATATGCTTGCCTAAGTATAGCAGTTAAAGATACATTTGCCTTAAATCACGTAACTACTGAAAGCTGTAGAAATTCTGCTTTTATTTAGCTGGTCTTCTTTAGGTATCTGCATCTATGGTCAATGGATTTATGTAAATTTTTTGTAATAGGTTGGTCCATATTAAGTTATATAGTACTATTACAACAGATTTAGCATATAGGTTAAAATCTGGTGTTTAAAACAGCTTGATAAATATGGAACCGGGGTATTTCCTTTCACTTCAGTCTTAGTCAACCTACATCAGTAGAATTACTCCACTTCTAAGGTGTTGGAAGTAGCATCAGAATAAAGCCCTTAAAGTAGTAAGGGCAATATTTATTACTTTGTCATACCGATTTAAAAAGCTACTTGAAAAAAACCTTTAATCACTACTGGATGAAGTCTGAGTCCAGCTGTCAGATGTATACATTGACTTCTGTCAGCAAAGGCTCCGTCCACCTTATTAGAAGAGGACTTTCCTGGAGGGGAGACAGATGTAGCATAATCTCTAGACAGACTGAAGTAGAACTGTCTGAATGATTTCCAATCTGAGACCAGAGGGGGGTTGTGCTTGTTATTTCTTGAACTAGGAAGTAATACTCTGCAAACAGGAGTTCTGTGAGAAGGTGATTTCTTGTCCTCGGTCCATATTTCGAGCCCTGGCTGCCATCAGTGCAATCTCTTCATTCATGAAAGGCCATTTACAGTCACATACACCCTGCTCACCGGCTTTGGCTCACATAGAGAGATTTAATGCTGTTACTCTGGGGGTTTTGCCTTACTGTTGCAATAACAGTTTTGTTTCTGTTTGTAATTAAACTGCTTAACAAAAGAGAAATGCTGGTCTTGGCACCATGGAGTACAGGAATCAGTTCAATAGAGCAGTAAGTAATTCAGAGGCTGCGTTCTGGGTTTCTCATGTATGGATTCATAATGCTAAAACTGCTCTTTATTAATTAATAATCAATTCAGCTCCTCCAAGGCTGTGTAGCTGATCTGGTGTAACTCAGTAACACCTTACAAACCTCAGTTACTCAGGTAGTTGTTTACTGCTCAGTTCTAAAAGGGCTCTGTCCGAGTAGATTCATTTAGTTCAAAGAAGTCTGTAGGAAAACAAGTTGAAGGTTAAAGAGTGTTTCAAAATCAAGTGTACTTTGGTAAAATTTAAAGCTTCTGAAGCTTAAAAAGACAACTTAGGTTTACTGTTGAATAGATTTGACTTGCAAGCAGATATCTGATATCAAGCAATTAATGTTCATTTTTATGTAATGATTGGATCAGGAAAGAAAGAGAAGTTTTTATTCATCTAAAATGTGGTGGGTAGAAGTATACCAAGTTTTAGCCTATAAGGAATGTATAACTTACTAAAACTTGAGCCTGCACATTGATGCCATTTCTTGACCAAACCCCATCTTTTGGTTTACAAAGGTATTTCTGCCTTTTAAAATAAGTTCAATCCTGTGAAATTCAAATCTTTGTGATCATTTCAATACTCTCTCACCATCACAATCCAGTCTTTCCCACAGACTCATCTACGGAACTAACAATTCTTTAATATCATTTCCTGATGAGATTGCAAATGTTACACATTGATGGAAGCAATAGCTGAGTCAGATCACTTGGTAAACACAAAGAGGATGCAAGCAGACAATAAAGGGCATAGTTTGAGCTTTAGTATTTGGCTTTTTCTATGGTTTGTTTCACATGCAGATTGAACCTGTGACTTCTGTGCTTTGCTTCATTTAAACAACTATTCCCCACATTTGTCTTGGGAACACCATGTAGTTTACTACAGCACACAGAGTTTAAAGCCCTTAGAAAAGGCAAATTCTAGCAGTTGATGCTTCCCAACTTAAACCAAATGCCAAAGCTGGCATTTAGTTATGGTAATGAAGCTTTTTGAATGTACAGAAATAGCAGACAGAAGTATTCCAGTAAAGAGTTTTATTTAGTTTTAAATTACAAAATATTTCTATCTGCTTTATGAAAACGTTATTATAAACAAAGCAAGTGTGAAGTGAGGAGAAAAACCTTTGCAGTAGTGCTTGAATATGTAAGTATACATGGCCTCAAGAAGGTTTATTTGCTCCTTAAGGCATGTGAAGAATGTAGTACCTTAAACTATCAGAGATTACACTGGTTTGGAGTAAAAAGTAGTAGGTCAGAGTAAGTTTTCATGAGCAAATGAATTCTTTGAGAATGATGCAGAAGTGTTGCACAGTGACTTAACAGAAATGCACGTTACGTGATTTATGAAGCTCTGCAGTGACTTGTGTTGTCCAGTACAGAACTGCATTAAGTGCATTAGTTACTGGGGGCCTTTTTTTCCTCATCTGTGTTCAAATTTGATTTTTTCATTTATTTTCCTTTGGCTAGGATTAAGACTAGTTTGGGCTTTTGCTTTGTTGTATGGGGTGGGTTTTTGGTTGGTAAGTTTGTTGGTTTATTTTGTTTTTAAAGAACTCTCAAGGCGTATGGAATTTGTTTTCCTACTTCACATGCGTACAAATCCTTTTGGTTTCTGTGGATTCCTTCCTTTGCCTTGGTCAAACTTTCTGTTTAAAGACTTGCATCTCAGCGTGGCTGAGTCTTGTCGGCGCTTGTTGCCAACGTCTACTTCCAATGTACTTTGCTGACACTGGGCTGCTATCACTTGCATCAAACTGCTGTCTGGAAATGAACCACGGATCTTTATTCTCTGGACTCAATCACCACTCCAGCCGTGGCTGAGTGATGATTTTGTCAAAGTGGTGATGCAGAACAGAATAGTTTACTCCCCAGGCCTCTATCCATTCTGCCCGTGGATAAGGACTTTTTTCTTCACAGGTTTCTCCGATGCAGGCAGGTGATGGACAGCATTTATTCGGAGAGTTGAAAGGCTTTGATTGCTTACTGATTAGAGGAAAATTGTGCAAGAGTGAATTCTATAAAGAAGGCAGATGAGGAATGCTTCTCTTGCCATGAACTGGAAGGGAAACAAGAACGTAATGAACTAAGCAATGACAAAGTCACCTCTGAATTTTGTTTGCATATGTATAGGGAAAAGGCCTTAAGTTAGTTGTATGGCAGGATGCATCCAAGTATCACAACCCTGGACCAGTACACTATATCAGGATAGTGTTGAGGAGTTTCATCTTCACATTTCTGGGGTTTCCCCAACTCTTACTTTAGGTTCTGGTGAGAACTATCCTTTGAACACAACAGTGGAGGATCTGGGGGCTGACCTAGTGTGCCACTGCATAGTTTCTGTATCTTCAAACTGCTGGCTTTTTATTTGGTTTAGAAATTGGGAAAGAGTAATGGGGATATGGGAGAAAAACCGAGGTCAGTAATAATGAAATCTAATATGTAATTGAGACTTCTACTGCACTCTGACATAATTATGTAATTGTGTTCTTCGTAGTTGTTTTGTGCACTTCTGATGAACCAGAACACACAAAAGATGATTTTCAACTACACACTGTCCCTTTGACGGGCTTGTGGGCTAAAACCAGAGCGTACTTTCTACAGGGATAGATAGAAAGCTAGGTCAGCGTTGAATAATGTATTATCAGAGTGCAGTAGCTCAAGGTAACTGCCTGTCTTCTCCCCCGCGGTGTCCTGTTTTGCACATACAAATTCCCATCTTACAGCAACTTTAGCTCCTGCTCTTCCTACTGCAATGCAGCCAAAAAGACTGGAAGAAACCCATATGCCCTAATTTCCTTTAAATTTGTGTTACAGAAATAGACTTATACATTTTCTGCAGAAATACATATGTATACATGCATACATAAATATATACATATATACACACACACACCCCCCCCCCCCCCCCCCCTTTTCTGTTTATCTGCTCTTTTTACTGTGTGGATTGTTTGGTTTGTGTTTGACCATAACCAGGATTGTTAAGAACTGACATTAATTGTAAGTAATTACATTTATTCTGAGATATAACTTGACATTATTAACATTATTATCGCTTACACCTGTGTCTCTACAAAGCACATAATATTAAAAAAATACATATTCCCTTCCTTCCAGTCAACAGATGTGGAGAACCAACCCTTCTGTAGCTTTTCCACATGAAAAATGCCTTTGAAAAAACAAAGATAAGCAGTCTTTGTGGTCACGTTGAAATATGCTGTTAAATACTGAGAGCTGCTGGTACATTTTTAAGGTGCTGATACAGCTTCCTAATGAGGAAGTTTTCCACTATTTTATACACTGAAATTCTACGCTCCAAGGAAATAGTGACCATTGAGTAACTCTGCATCTGCTGTAAAAATCACATTTAGATTTCTTTTAAACAAAGATCAGGTACAAAAATTTAGCTTCTTCAGTGTCATTCGTTGTCCCATGAAACATTCTTATTTTGTGCAGAAGCCAATGTTAAAGTACTCTGAAAACTCTTAATGTACTCAAAATAGAAAATAAGTCAGTGAAGCAAGAATGAGTATAGTTACACCGAAAAATAACTCCTGGGTGCCTACAGCACCATTTGCTTTTTGCAAAATCAGATATAAAATACTTGCCCAGTGTCCATATTTCAATATTTTTTTTTTTTAATAGTATATAAAGGCTGAAAATGGGGAAAATTGTCACAATATTAATTACAAAGCAAAATGCAGGAAGAATTCAGTGCACTTACAAATACATCCGAGTGTGCCAGCCTGCAGCCAGTCGGGAAAAGCGAGCTGCAAACAGGACCCCTCTGTGCAAACAGGAGTTACTATTGAGTCAAATCTACTTCAGTGGTCCTCATCTAAGCTTTTCAGAGTTAAAGAAGAGGGAGTACAAGGAGTGATCTCACAAGTTCAGCCCAGCTAAGACACTAGTAAAAGCAATATACTCCTCTTGAAATGCGAGGAACCCAGCTGGAGCTAGGTCATCAGACAGCTAAAATTTTACAGTGCCAAGAAAGCAGTTGACAACTTACTGGAGTCAGTTAGCCAGCCCTTAAAATGTTTTCTTACGGCGACTAAGATCTTTGTTTAGACAAATCAAAAGACCCTGAATTCCCTGTATCAACACAGCATTTGATGTTTATGTTAAAATTAAATTAATTTTCATGTACTGAAATTAATTTCAAGTAAAACTTCTTTGCAGGCATTTGACTCCCACCAGTGTCCATTACCCCTGCAACAAAGCTGGCTTGGGTTTGATTTGATTAGGCATATCTTTCCTTAATTACATTCTTAAGAAGGATTATGGAGATGAAGAGTGAATATAGAATAAAATAATAGATGACTGTGAACAATGACAAAGAAATCCCGTGACTGTGTTGAGAGTGACAAATAAATTAAAATGTTATCACCTTTAAACTCTAAATATGCTGACAGTACTGTGCCTCTGGAAAACAAGTTCTAGGGAGTTTGCTAAGGGCAGTTCAGTAGAAGCAGCTGATAAAATGCAGCTTGGTGCCTAACTAGCTATCAGGACTCGCTTGCAGGAAGTTCCCTGGAGCTGGAGGCTTGCATTTAGCTTGATGGGTAGCTGCATCTGTCTGTTCAGCTTTACACCTTGAAACCTTCCTGACATCTCAGTCCTGCCTTTTTAGATCCTGCTGAGAAACTGGTGTTACTAGTCTGGTTGTACTTCCATGGGCACTTTCAACAAAAAGATTTACACTACCATAACTAACCAGCTAAAGTACATAAGCAATAGTTTCTATCTCCTCTTTTTCTTAAATCTTTTTCATTATAAATATTATCTCAAAGGAGAGGAAAAGGAAATGAAATAAAATCAGAATTCATCATCTGTTCTGTGAAAGGGTTATGAAAACACGGTGGGATTGCAGCATTATTTTGGGTCAATTTCAAGTGCTGCAAATCAGTGCAGCTCTTAACCTTTTGGTGAAAGCATGCCAAGTCATACCAGTTAAGAATCAGTTGCTTGTTTTAGCAATCCTTACTGTATTTAGGGGAAAAAAAAAAATCCTGTTACCAATGTTTTACATCACTGTAAACATTCAGTTGCTTATAACGGAATTAGAACAAGTGCACATTCTTTTCTTTGACAGCTGAACAAAACAATTCATCAAAACCTTTTTCTAATAGAATCAGTGTAAGAAATCTTCAGGAAGTGCTGTTAGAATCCTGTGCAGTTTCCATCTTTTTGATTTGTCCAGAGTTTGTTTTCCAGGTGATCTCCAGTATAAATATTCCCTGTTTGAAAACAGAGAGCACCTGTGGATAGACAGGGATTTCTTTGAAACCTTGAGCTGTTCTTCAGTTGGGCTGATGGTCGTTACGAAGGTGCATTGCAGTGGGTTCAAAAAACTGGAAGAAAAGTTTAGAGAGAAGGTTAAGCTATGTGTTGTTAACCCATAATTTAACCAACATAACCACCTGATCTCTGTCTCAGCAGATTTAAGAGAACTGTATTACAAGGGAGAATCCTCTTAGAATTTGATGTTCATTACCTGGCTCATCAAGTGCAATTGTAAGTATGTATGGCAATGACTCTTTTCTCCAGAACTTTATTTTTCCAGGGTTTAAACTGAAACAGGCTGTAACAACACACACTGCCAGCTTTATGAATATTTACATACTAAAAACAAATACTTTTCCACGTTTTGTTTCTTTCTCTGTTCTTGTTTCTTCCCACTTGACATCCTTAGCATCTCATCTTCTTCAAGTTACGTAACTCTTTCTGCCACTCTCTGCAGCCAAATGCTATCCAGGACTCAGCACATTGAGCACATTCAGTGACTTTGTATCTTCCTCTGCTCCCAAACATAAAAACTGGTCTGTGCTTGTTTAGAAAACGAGTTTATCATCATAATTTTCACATCACATCCTTCTTTAGTTTGATTCACTCCTTCATTCTGTGTTTCATTACGTTAGTAACCGTAACATAATGTTCCATATAAAAATTAAGACAGGTTACTTTAGAAAGATGTGTAAGAAGATGCAAAACCACTATATGCATTGTAAACATTACAGCAAAGGTAGACTAAGTATGTGTATTCTTCTCATGAAAAGGGCACTCTTTGCATTCTAAATCAAGCAAACTTTAAAATAAATAGCATGAAATTCACCCGTCATAAATTTCACTATCATAAATTTCACTATCATAAATTAGTATTCAGCTCAAAGACTTGGAAAGATTTAAAACCAAAAGCAAAGCCAAAAAAAATTGCTGTACGATGAAATAAAAAAGCTAGAGCAGCTTTTCCTCATTTGTCAGATAGGTTTGTTCTCCTTTCAAGAACTTCTCTATCTGGCTTCTCCAGACCAACGGGTATTGTTTGTCACTGTAGAGAGCTTTTTGTAGCTGGTGGGTATTACTGTACCCCATAGAAGAACACACATCATAGAAACACGCCTGTTCCTTTTGGCACAGATAAATCACAGGGATATCACATCTTCAAACCTTGCATCTAAATTAATTACAAACTGCCCTTATGTAGTGAGGAGAAAGCATGACTTCCTAGAGTAACTCTGATGCTTTTGTGCGTGTGTATTGTACATGGCACAGCAATATTGCTGTAGTTAAGCATCTGTCAGCATTACAGTTAAAATCTTTTGAGAGAAAAGGAGGGCTTATTATACAAGTATCAGCATTTTCTGTGCTCTAAAAACTGATGGTGTTTCAGCTGGGGATTCTTTCATATACATATTTTCAAGTACCTCCTTTTTTCTGCTTTTATGTTGTGCTTTGGTTGTATTAGATTCTAACAGCATGCTGTCTAGCAAAATGCAGGCAGAGAACTGTGGTAGCTTCCTTTCTATACTTTTACCAATAGAACTGCTGCCCTGCAATGCTATTGCTACTCCACAATGCAAACCAGTTTACCCTGAAATATCTTTATGTATCAGGTGGCATGGAGGATGACTGCTACTGAATAACAATGTTTTCCCACTTGTTCCAGTGGAGAATAGAACCATTTAGATTAACATTTAGGCCAGAAGAAACTTTATCCCCATCCACATCTACAAAGCTTTCAGATGAGGCATTTCATTTCAACTTGGAATTTTGGTTTTGCTTTTCTTTTTTTTTTGCCATTTTTTCATTCAGAGAATGCTGCTATCTTGATTAAAAATGTAGCAAAATATTAATTTTACAATGCAAGTTTGCTGCTAAGCTTCCTAGTTGGCTGAGCTAGAGTTGATTCAGTATATGTGGAAGTACAAATACAGAGTTCAGTCTAAAGTGCTCTTGCTATCTGACCAGTCTTGGCTGCTCTGAAAAAAAATATTCAGATGTTTTATTAGAAACACCTTCTTCATTAAAAAATCTTCCAAATAATAGTAAAACTTCTGTGTAATTAACCTACTCTTAGTTTACATGTATTATAAGAGAAAAGGTGATTAAACTGAAGTCTTCCAGAAAGAAAATTATCAAATGGAGGGGAATACCTTTCCAAGGAGCACTTTAAGAAGTACTCAAGGCCCAAGGTTCTTTTAAGTATTATCAAATGCAATGCACAGGAATGACTCTGTCTCTGTAACATATGGCCCAGTACTTAAGCCATAAGAAAACTGCTTAGTAGTGCCCAGGAATACTACCAAACAGCTTAGGAGAGAGCTCCTCACTCCACGCAGCTCTGTGTCATAACAAGGCTGCTCTTTTAGCTGATGCTCTGAATCCAGAACACAGAGATAAAAAAATGATTCTTAAACTTCCCTCAAAGTCAAAGGAAGGGTCTGGGCAGAAGATAATGGTAGGAGTTGAAATGCCCTTTGATTCCAGTGCTAACAGCCTGCTTCTACAAACCAAACCATGAAATGCTTCTTCATTTATTCTATAGGTACTGTCCAAAGGCAGTAGGTAGCTGTTCAGTTTAGGAATCTCCACAGTGACAGACTCTGGTGAATGATGTTCTGTACTCCAAACTGCACTAATCAAAATCATAGAAAGCTGCACTACCAGAATCTGTGCACAGGAAATGTGGGTATTTCAATGAACTTGATCATTTTTTCCCACTTTGTATTTTAAACAAAAGCTCAAAGTAGTAACTTAAAAAAATCATCCTAATATACCTTAAATACTGCAAAAAATTCACTTCCTAAAGGAAATTACAGTTCTTAATTGAATAATACTGTACTGTGATATTTAAATCTTTTAGGCTTGAGCCTGTAATTGAGGTGACCTGGCCTTGAAGCATGTTGTGCTTTGCTTACCTAACTTTTGTATCTCCTCTGCCATAATGGAAAGGCTTAGACATTTTTAATGTGTTTTTAAAGCAAAAACAATCCTGGTTTTCCTTGAAAGGAACAACTGGTAAAGTGATACAACATACTGAATTAAAAACCTAGCAATGTATATCACAATCATTAGTTCCAGCTGAGGAGGAGCCTGATGAACATTTAACATAACTGTTTACATTCTTCATAATTCAAAACCCCCCATCTGTTGGTGTTCTTCTGGTTTCTAAATCTTGCTGCTGGATTTGTGTCATTCTATGAGACTACTACAGAACAGAATTTCTGAGGCTATGAGCATGACTGTGAGCTTGCAAAAGTGGCATTGTAAAAATATTTCTAGTCAGCACTATGTCCTAGACTCTCTAGATGTATATTAAAAGCCTAGTTCTAATATAACTACTAATACACAAGATTCAGTATAAGTATTTCATCGCTACCAAGGAAAATGGCAACTATATTCCAAGTATTTCTAGGTCCAGAATGTGAATAAAATTATTGGAGTTATGGCAAGCTACACACGGAGGAACTAGCCTCTGAACAGAAGCTGTCATGATTATACATGAGCTTTTTTGATACTTCCCTTCTCTGATTGAGATAAGTAATTTGCACACATAGTCAATATTTTAATAGCAGGATCAGTAACTCTGGCACAAATGCTAAATTTAGCTTTGGGCAGATTTTGAGTGGCCAGGAGTTAGCAGCTGTGACCTCTTGAGAGAGACATCTGCAGGAACATTGGTAAGAGACAGTGCCTCCTATCTTCCTGCCCTCCTGATTTCATGTAAGCTGCTTGGCAGCATACTCCCATCTTTGAGACAGCATTTTCCAGATCATACTGGTAGCAAAAATCAGCAAAATTAGAGGCTAGTAGCCTCTGCTTCAAGCAGAGGCAAGTTGCCACCAATCAGCTGATCAGCATTATCTTGTTACTTTGAACTGCAACATCTCTAGGCCTCTGAGCTAGGAAATCAAGGTACAATCTGCTCACGGCTCCAATTGCCAGCCTCTGTTTTTGTTGATGTACAGACTTTGTGCTGTTAGTGCTATCTAAATACCATCATTATCTCTCTAGCCATCCCAAATACGGCTAAATGTACCGACCGTATTTACTGCAATGTACAGTGAGATTCAAAAACTCTATGGCAACGAGGCAAGTGAAGATTTTTGCCAAGGAAATGGGGCACCATTAGCTGTATTTAAGCAAAAGGGAAAAATGAGAGAATTAAAGCACTGAAGACTTCAAGATTAATGACTGATCACTGACTGATTATTCTAGACATGCTCAATTAGCAGGGCACGCATCTCTTCTGGACCTTACGGCCATCTACAGACATGATCATTCTCTGCCTGATTCAGAATTAAGCGAATAATTTAGGAGCTTTATCTGCATAAAACAGCTCAGCTACCTGAAGAAACAGGCCAAGTCAGTGTTAACATTTATAAAAACAGGGAGTCCTGATGTACAAACTGTATAGTGCAACAAACTACAGTGCAGTTGTGAGTTCTTCGCACTGTGCTTAAATGTTTAGAATGAATAACAGACTTTTGGGGGAGACTGTCCTCTTACTGCCTCACTGAGCAACCCTTAGAGATACTAAAGTTCTTATCTCCTTCACTTGAATTGCTTCAACAGATAATTCTACCGTTTCTTGCTGCAGATAGGAAGATTAAGAAATGGAAGATTAAAGATTACGTTTGTTTGCTGAGAACGGGCGTCCTGCGTTGTCTCAGACAATGTGTTCTGCTCCATGCGACACGGCATAGAGATAAGTGTTTACATTTTTCATCTTCAAACAGCCTTTTCTGCATTGTGCTGAGTGCCACTACTACTGGAAGCCACAGCTGATTTGTTAGAGAAAGCTGTTTGGTTAGAGAAAGCTGTTGTCAGTAACTTTCCCCCCCAAAAAGGACTGGTTAACTGGAGTTATAAATGAACGGTGACAATTATACTGGTTCAGTAAATACATCACATAGGATAAGCAGGTATTCAGGAATTCTACTACTCACTTCCATGGTGTCTTTTGAAAGATAAACGACCCAGTATACCAGGTTGAATCCTGCAAATGCCACTGGAAAGAGGATCCTAGAATACTGGTCTATTTTACTCGTGCCTCCAATAGCTGGTAGCGGTGGGGGTGGTGGGGGAACAGACACTGGTTGACACTGGGATGCACTGTTTGATATTATGCTGGCTTCAGGAGACTGATCTGCTTGAGATGTTATGGAGTTTATTCGCTTCTTCAGGTTACAGCTGGAGTCAGAATGCTGTGCAAGGAAAAAAAAAAAAAGAAAGAAAAGGGTGATTTTTGGATATAGAGTCAGGTTTTGTGATCTCCACCTTTGTAATCAAATTTCTGATTTTATTGATGCTTCACTGCTATAGAGCAAGCTAAGCAAATAACAAAAATAATGCAAATATAGAGAGGTACATTTTTGACCTAAAGCTCTGCTGTAACAACATAAAAGAATATGTGCTTTCCATATTTTTAACATAGTAATGAAGAGAAGCTGCAAGAGAGAAAGAAAAAGAAAAGGTGGAGCTAAGAAGCAAAGAATGGTACATCTAAATTGCAGTATATTGGCATGATTAAAGTTTATGTGGATCTGAATCAAGTTGAAACCACATAGCACACAGGGGCTGGCTCAAGTGCAGTCCCTACTGTGTGAGCTTTGGTAAACACTGAGTGGAAACAAGCTGTCACACTGGTGTTCTTAAACTAGCTGCTTATGAACATTGCTGCACGAAGGGAGAGGGACTAACTTTACAGCTGCTGAAGACAGGGAATGCTGAATTGTCCTGTAGTTTTTTCAGAGGACCAGAACAAGGGATGCTGCTACAGTATGATGCCAAGTTCTGCTCATGGATAAATGGACTGGTATCCAGCTGAACTGAGGCAGAGATGGATTCCTTACAGCTGGTCTTAGTCGAAGTAAAAGATGGAGAGCCCATCTTATTCGAGGGGTGGGGGGGGAAGTGCTTTCACTGTATGTATCTCTTTTACCTCTTCTTTTTACCCTTGTTCTTCCCCCCCCATCCATCAACACGTCCAATTTGCCATGACCCTTCTGCTCCCACTTTACCATCTACACATTAAATGCTTAGTGTCATGTTTTGAATGGATATTAAATGGGGTAATCTGGGGCCGTGCCTATCTGGAACGCAGATGTTTGTTTTTGCATTTTCCAGTAACGCAGCAAGCAACAGACAGATTTAAATGGAGGATGATCTACAGATGTGTCACAGCAACAGAAAGAGGGTTATCCATGTCCACTTGCGCTAATCATCATAATAATAATCCCCCTCTATAAACAGACTGACTGCCCAAGCCTGGGATACTGCTTTTATTCAAGTTGCTATTCAATTTTGCTGGTATGCTGTGCTTTGGACTGAACTGTAGAAGTCCTAAGGTAGCTTGTTTTTCACCTCACTGCCAGATAGCTTGACCTTTTGTGGAGAATAAGTGGTTCCTAAAAATCTAAGTGCTCAAGTGAATCAGCTCTTTTTAGCTGCAATATTCTGGTATAAGGTGGGTCAAATGATGCTGTGGATTGTTAAAGCAGGAATCAGGAGTTACTGTACTGAGGGGATGGGGTTAACAGCAGGCAGATGTAGCATATGCTCTGGGGATGATAATGCTCAGCACTGAATATATTGACAATATGGAGGTAGCACACCAACGTGGTTACGCTCCCACTTTAGGGCTGGTTTAGGTCCATTTCTATTGATGGAGTGATAGTAATAACTTACCATTACCTAAAATAGCCTATTCCAATACTCAGGAAGGACCACTGCATTTTACTGTCTCATTAAACCCACAGTATTTTGCTTTCCACCTGCTGAGGAGATGTTTTAGAGTTGATACAAATCATCAAGAAGGTCCCTGAGTAGTTCTTTACACTGTCTTTAACACCCTTGTGTGCCCAACCAGCAAGTCAGGGTCAAGACCTGCTCTAGTGGGAGGTGTCCTTGCCCATGGCAGGGGGGTTGGAACTGGATGATCTTTAAGGTCCCTTCCAACCCTGACAATTCTATGATTCTAAGACTATTTTCTTATATACCACTACCCAGGATATGGAATTCTAAATCCAAATTAGTCTTGGATGTGTAATGAAGATGTTTCTCAGTGTGGTAGCTGACTGTACACCAGACTCGTTGCCCCAGAACCACAACTCATTTTGCATTGGATTTCATTGCTAAACCAAGAGGAGGAGGTGGTGAGAGAACATCGTATGGTTTCTGATTACAGTTGACTTCTTGGCAGCAGCTATAGTAATTTATCTATGAAATTTAGGTTTCATTTTTCCTTTTGACAAAGGTTACCTACAATCACACCATGAAACTTGAGCAAGCCAAGGAGAGAAAACAAGCCTGAACAGCCTGTTTTGCATAGTTCCCACGGCCAATCACTCAAACAGTCAGGGCTGGTTTACAGGTAGCAAGAGCACAGAGTGCAGTAAGGAAAGAGTGAATTTTGTGAAGTTCCCGAGTCCTGATTCAGAGCAGTACTCTTGCACTCCCATGGAATATTAGTCCCATCAGGCAGTTAAACTTGTTGCTACATGTGACTAGCCAGTGACACGGAGCAGACTGCGTGATCACTAATGTGAGATACCATAAAAGTGGACTAGACAAAGACTGGTATGTATATGGGCTAGTAAGGTACAGTCTGGCTTCTGTTAAGCTTTTAGAGCTTGCTGTCTGATCCCCTAGAAAGCTCACAAAGTAGTTCCATCTTGTCTATAAAGGTGCTGCTCTTTCACAACTTGCATCAATAGCACTAGAATTTGCTTGGGCTCTGAGTATCTCAGGAAGCCGACAGCAAACTGCTTGACTTCCAGATTTAAAAAAATACAGCATATATAACCTTGGAGTAAACAGAATTCTCTGTCTGCTTTTTCTGATTTTTATATGGATGCGAACTGTGATTTATGAATGTGCTTTGTTCTTCTGTTTCTTTTCCTCGAGAGGTTTCTGTAATTCATATTTGTAAAATTCCCTACTGTTTTCCATTCCTTTGTACTGCAAATATGTACTCTCACTATCAGTTTAGTTTATGACCTAGCAGCAACCTGAGTATCTTATGTATGCGCTCAGATACTGGCTAACTTTTAAACCAATGAATTATCTGTATGTCTTACTTATCTTTCTTTTACTCACTTATGTCTCTTTCCTGCAGGCAATGCAGTAAAAAGAGGTTCATGAGAATAAACTCTAAAAGTTTAGAGAAAAAATGTATTATTCCCCCTGTTCCTTATAATCTATTGGATTAAGGATATTGAATTTTGCTGACAGCACAACACACGCACAAAAACTAAACAAAAAACAAACCCAGAAAACAGAACCAAAACTCACTGGTTGTACAAGGCAGAATACTAAATTAAATATATAGCATTGTTTTTCCCCACCCATCTCATTAGCAGACACAGTTTGAGTGATGTCAGCCATTCATATTACACACATAAATTCACAGGCTAGTGACTTAGCTCCCAGAGAGGGAGTTTAGAATAGTTTAGCCTCTGCAGTGAGCAGTGTCATCTGTAAAACCTCTGCTTAGATACTGAACAATCCAAATGCAGCACCTTGCAGCAGGGAAATTCACCATAGCATGCAAGATCTCATTCTGGGCATGCCCTAAGATACCTCAGAACCTTCACAGTCCTGTGCTGTTTAAGTGTCCATCTCATGCCAGGGATTTTTTATAACCTGTAATTTAGACATTTCTTGGCATATCTCAGCTGTGGGATCTGATTAAACAAAAATGTGTATAGCAAACAGTGTTCTGCATAATTAAAAGCTGAATATACTTTAGAAGTCATTTATAGTCTTAGCTTTAGGCACCTCCTTAGGAATTCTAAGTTTCCTTAGAAATATTGTGAGTAATAACATGAATATTTCTCTTTTTTTCATACTTTATCCTAGTAAGAGGGTTAAATCACTTAGGAGAAATTACTCACTTAGAGCACAGGAAAGCCATGTTCAAATTCTTTCTTAACCTTCAAGGACTGAAATTCACCTCTCAAAATACAGACTAACCATGAGGTGAAGGTGATTAGGGGGAGAGGCTGTTACCTTATTACTTCAAGCTGGTTTACTTTGCATGGAAAATCTAAAGTGCCATTAGAGGCAGAAAATACAACACTGGAAAATGTACTGTGCTTTCGTATTAAAACTGCATTCATATAAAGCAGGCAAGCACTAAGGAGAGCAGAGACTGGAACACTGGTCATTCTGTTTTCAGTGGCAATGGTCCGTGGTAGTCTCTTCCTAACTTTTATATGTAGCATATCAGAAAAATATAGCAAAATAGGTGTTTATGTTAAACAGATTGGAATGTTCAAAGCCACATTTGGCTTTTAAACTGACCATGGTGAGTGCAGAACAATCCCTGTCTCTGCACTTACTTTGCTAAATTTCTCCAGCATATAGAAACTACTTTAAGTGTCTAAATGAGACAGAACTACACAAACAGCACTAGAGAGGTTTGTTGTTGGGTTTTTGGGTTTTTTTTTTTTGTAATTTAACTTCCCTCGTTTTTTCTCACCGTCACCCTGCAAAAAAGGTACTGGGAATTAGACTTCAATGCTGAACAAAAAAACCATCTAAATCCATTAATCTTTAATTTTTCTATTTTAGTGTATGTTACAGAGCACTGGAACAGACTCCCCAGAGAGGTTGTGGAGTCTCTTTCTCTGGAGACTTTCAAGACCTGTCTGGGTGCATTTCTGTGTGATCTGCTCTAGTTCTGTCCTGCTCTGGCAGGGGGGGTTGTATTTGGTCTTTGGAGGTCCCTTCCAACCCCTACCATTCTGTGATTCTGTGATATGAGCTAGTGCTAAACCTTCCTTACTGCACTGCATTAGCTTTGGCAATCAGACAGATCCTTAACTCAGGCAGAACCAAATAATCAGCATCTACTTTCCTTGTTGGGATGACAAAAAGTCAATATAATGGAAAATTGTTGTTTGTTTTTAATAGTCTACTTGATAATCCGCAATTGTGAAGGAGCAGGAAGGTCTCCCTAATTCAATTCAAAGTGCCATGTTCTCTGTCAAGACTTCAATGCATATAGCTGTTTCTAGGAGGATCTCATAAAGGGTTGTTGATAATCTAAGCAGAAGTGCTCTCCTTTCAGCTAAACATAATATATTCTGACGTAATTACAGAAAACTAAATCCTCTATACTGAAGTGACATACGGCTGCTCTGCAGTTGGGCCGGGTTATCAAAGAGAGTGAGAATCCCTTTCTGCCCAAGCCATGTTATTCTGAATCTCAGGGAGCAGGCTATTTGTAGGGAGAAGGACTCTCTCCTGGCAGCATTTTGTTGCTCTGTGCTCTGTTGTGTTAAAACAACAGGTCTTTTAGAACATGACAGAGATCAAGCTACCACCCTGTAACAATCTTTTGTCTTTTCCATGTAGCCTAACACAAGGAAAGGATCTTTTCATCCCTCGTGTGTACTCCCTGACCATCATCTCACAGAGCATTTCTTCAAAGGGTGCACTCCAGGAAGTATCACTGATTCCCTCTCCCCTGCAACTTCCAGGCTGCAGATACTCCTGGGTTGAGGAAACCATAACGATGGAACGATTGATATAGAAAATACACATTTGAAGGGGATCAAAAAGCTAAATGCCATAATGGATTTTATATATGTGTGTGTGTGTGTATATATATATGTGTATGTGTGTATATAATGTTTGTTTTTGACATGCTAGAACAAGCCTGGTCACCATACGAATAAAACCAGGTTTCTGTCAGGGTCCAGATGACTACGCAGCTTGTTGCCATTGTATTTTGCAGCAGAACACCCATAGTTTTGTATTTCACCCAGGGATTGCCTGCAGCTGACAGGCAGAGCAAGCCAAATTCTGCTCTCAGTTAACTGAAGAAAATAGAGTGGCTTTCCTGGAGCCAGAACAGGCATGCTGGGCTGTCATCAGTTAACCGAGTACACAGTCAGACCATTGTCTCTCCTGTGGAAACCAGTGTAGTCCAATGACTTCAGCAGAGTTTCTCCTACTTTCATTAGTACAGTAGAACAGAATTTGGTCTTCTGATACCTCTCTTTTCTGAGAGTAACAGGTTTTTTTGTCTAGAATATAAAAACTCGTGACAAAAAAGTTTTGTTCATTTGAATAAAGCAAGATTTTAAATAAAATTAACTGTACTGAAGGGGGAAAAGGGCTTTTTAACTGTATTTTGAAGGGGGGTTTTTAATCTTTTTTTTTTTTTTTAGGAAATACAGTTAATTTGGGGTAAAAAATAAACCTGAATATATTCTGTAAACGCATTTAACTTGATGAGTTTAGGTCCTCACTCAAGCAGCAAAAGTCATTTTAAGAAGAGAGGTGGAGTAAATGGCAAAAAGAAGAGCAGGAGAGGTAAGATAAATTACGCAAGGAGTAAAGAGTAGGAACTGGGCATTGTAGCAACCCAGAAGAGAAAAATCTGGCAGGAAAAGTGATGAGAGAATTTAGAGGCAAAAAAATGCAACAAGCTGGGGGTCTGGGGCAACAGAGGGGAAATCAGCACCTCAGAAACAGCTCCTAAATCTGTATTAAGAAAGAAACAGGATATTATGCTGTGTGCCTTATATAAACTGATCTGCCCTAAGACCAATGTACTGTAGCTATACAAGTCCAAAGCTCAGCAGAGGATGCTAATCCCCAGGAAGTGGTCATATACTCAGGCTGTATGCTAACTGCACAGTCAGTGTTCAAATGAGCTAGTTCAGGTCTGCTCCAGCTGAAATTCTATCACTGACTGCAGTACATCCATCTATGTGACAGCATACAGCAGTTCTTTCCCCCTTGCATTCATCACACAAAAAAAAAAAAAAAAAAAAAAAAAATAATCTGTTATCCTGTATTCCTGTTTCCCAGCATGTCTTTCTGGAATGGGACCTTTGAAATCCAGTAGTTAATTCTTCTGCAAGCTATTCTGACTACATCATCTTTCCTTCAGTTGTAAGTACCCTTCATTTTTATGGTCTCATTGGTTTTGCTTTTTCTATTACTGCAGAGGTGCCTTCTCATAGAGACCTGGTCCTGGGGGAGAAAAAGTGGTGGACTTACAGGGCTTGGAAAGAACTGTCTGGGATAGTTCTAGATCTTTGAGACCAAGATCAGGACTATAAAATTTTGTAGCCACTGTGGTCTGTGTTAGAAGCTGAGTTTACTTTAGGACCTTGGTGTTAGGGAGTTTACTCCTCCTCTAAGAAACCAACAAAAGAATAAAAATGAAGCTGTAGTAGATTTAAAAGTTCCTTAGCTGTGTTTTTCTTATTTTACAGTGTCACTGCAATGCTCAGCTCATTCAGTCCAGAGCAGTTGTCAGTGAAATATCATTATATTGGGAGGGAAAGTGTGTCCTAAATACTGGCAAATGCATGCTCTCTTTTCCTGTCACTTTTTGGTAACGTTTGGTAACGTTTAAATTGTAAAAGTTTACTAATGAAACTAAATACAGATATGAACATTGCAAATATTGACAAAACTCTAGTAAAAAAAAGAACTTCAAAATCAGTGCAAGATTCTGTGAACACTTGCTTCCACGCTCCTTTTAAATTTTTTGGACTTTGTTATTTTAACTTTATACAACTCTGGTTTCAAAAACAAACAAAAAGGCTGTGTTTCTGAGTTAAAATATATGAAGATTTCATTCTTTTTGCATGTATATGCTCCGTGAAAATAAAATGCATTACTGTATTGCTTCTTACAGCATCTTCATTTTTTTTCAATACTAATAAAATCATGGGCAAAATACATTCTTAAAAAATATGAAAAGCACAATGCTTCCCAGTTGAAGTGAAGAGCATTTGTTGGTTAGCTCCAGTGAGGACCAGCAGCAATATGCTGTGGCACTCTAGTTTCACTATTATATGGAACTTATCAATTATTAATGTAAGAGTTTGAGCACACCTCAATGTTGTAACTTTAACTGCTGTTTATAAGCAAATGTGCAAAGGTTACTATATGGTGGGCAAGGTGTTGCCCTGAGACTGACTTCATTACTCAACTACAAACTCAAAGGTTTTGCAGAAGGTCATTCAAATTCTGTTATTCCTCTTAAAATGGGAGATGTGGTAGTAGTAATACTGATGCTGAAAACAGGACAATACGTATTAAAAAACACAGTGGCAAATACATTAATGTATATTGTGAGACAGCAGTCATTACGTAGCTTAAGATGTAAGGAATAATAATTACAAGCAATTCTGAGAGACTTCTTTTGATACCAGAAAGCCTTCCTGTCTTTGCATATAGTAAAATCTATCCTTAATCTTTACATTTATGTTTTTCCTCAAGCTTCCACCAACACAGATTTTTATGAAAGTAACAGATGCCAAGTTTATGTAAAGGCTAACTCCTTCTCTTCCAGATGACCCACTTATGGCGCATACCACCATGCTACAGTGATCCCATAATCAATGCACGTAGAACCAGAGAATGGTCTGGGTTGGAAAGGGACCTTAAAGAGCATCCAGTTCCAACCCCCCTGCCATGGACAGGGACACCTCCCACTGCAGCAGGTTGCTCAAAGCCTGGCCTTGAACACTCCCAGGGATGGGGCATCCAAAGCTTCTCTGGGCAACCTGTTCCAGTGCCTCACCACCCTCACAGTGAAGAATTTCTTCCTTATATCTAATCTAAATCTGCCCTCTTTCAGTTTAAACCTGTTACCACTCATCCTATCACTAGATTGTACAATGTCCTACAAATTCTGCAGACATACTGAAGGAACTACAGCTGCCTGACCACACTGCCTACAGCATTACTCAAGAGAAGTAGTACGGGTAACAGTCTAATGGCTTTCCTTAAAGATCTAGTAAATCGTATCTCAAATTTAAATAAACAGTATCAATAAATTAAGTCTTTTCATTTTCTGGAGTAAGAGCAATGTATTTGAGAACCAGACATGATCCAGTTACATAATCTGTTGCAGGCTAAGATCACTTTAATATTGTTTTGCATTCACTACTTCAGCTGCCTCTTCCTATATGATGCTGATTATCAGAAAAGCGAGCAATTACCGAGACAATCTCGTCCTCTGCCGGTACAGTTGCTGCTGATAGTGCTGCTGCCAGTGCTGCTGCCCTGGCTGCCTTCCTCATTGCTCTCTGAGTCTGGAGATTGGTAAAGTAGTTGACAGCTGCAAACTCAATAAGTGCAGAGAAGACAAAGGCAAAGCACACGGCTATGAACCAATCCATGGCGGTGGCATAGGACACCTTGGGCAAAGAATGGCGTGCGCTGATGCTTAAAGTGGTCATTGTTAGAACTGTAGTGATTCCTTGAAAAGAAAGAGAAAATGGGGGCATTAGAATTTTGCTCCAACCCTGCTACTCTTAAATTCATATGTATTAAAAACCCCCAGCTTTTTGGGTTTAGCTGTCATCTTACGTACCAGCTAACTACAAGACTGCCAAGTATTTTGTATTGTTACAGAATTCATGTATACTGGCTTCAGCATCTAAAAGCTCTGAACAAACTTCAAACCACTGAGTAGACTGGAAGTTAACTACATGCTACACGGTGCTGCTTCTTAGAATTGGGATAAAGGTCTGGAGCAAAATTCAGGCTAACTATGAAAGCCACTTTACTTGAGGGGTCAGTAAGTGGAATGTTTGGCAGAAATCTAGATGAACATACAGTCATTTCCCAACAGAGATCCTCTCTTTCTCCTGTTGTTGCCCAAGAGAGATCATGGCTTACAGAACCCTCATTCTTCATGAAAACCAGGGGTAAGCTATGATCCAAATATTTGAAGAAAGGAGTTTGATCCTCTGTGCTGTTGTCTTTAATCAGTGGATAAATTCTTTCAGATTCACCAGCAGTATCTTGATTTGAAAGTGCTCATGGTTACAGATACAGAAGGACAGTAAAAGCTACTTGTCTAGAGCTGCTTATCTAAGAAATCTGGTTACGTAGCTCATGGGCCCCAGAGCGCTCTGCACGTGAATTCATGAATTTATTCTTTCTGGTTTGGAGTGCACAGCATTAACAATGTCAGAAACGTACTTCCCACTGCTGCCTGATACAGGCAAAAAGCACAAGAACAAACTCATTCATTAACATGTGAGCCTCTGTGACTCATGTTTATTTAGAATTATGCCTGCTAGAATGTAAAAAACTGCAGGTATTTAAAGACAAGTAAAGTGGAGAATACCCTCTTTGCTCTTTTCTGCTGTGAGGAAAGGGTAGGTGGGAAAGTGAAAGATGTGATAATGTTGTGTTGTGATGATGAATCAATATGCTATGAATGATGCTCAGTGGAAAGGATGCAGTGTCATTGCATACTGCAGCATCAAGACAGGGTGACTTGATTATTTTCAGAGGGTTTTTTTGCAACTCTTTCACATGGTGTAGCTTGCCAGCTGTCTGAGGTTAACTACAGCCCAATGTCATTACTTCACATGTTTTAATGAAATGCAAACAGGAGATGCTATAGAAGTAGGCTCTCTGCTCCTCCCAAATCTGCCAGACTCCTTTTATAATATGAATACAAGTAGGCTGAGATGTATTTCAATTTCAAAGGTCCAGAATGAACTTTTCAATATGATGTGTGATTAGATTAGAATCTGTCCATGTGCTAGTTAGTAATAAAAAATGATATATTCTATGTCTGAATAAAAACTTACTGCAGCAGGAATTTAAACTTAGGAATAGGACTCCTATTCTATTACAGATAGAGATAAGACTTCTCTCAATGTGGAGTGAATATTGATGAAACGCTCTGCTCTGTGGAAAACTACTTTATCAAACTGAATGCCAAATTACAGTTGGTAAATTGTGTAACTGATGATTGTTTACCCTTGTCTTTCCACTCTGAATACTTCTGAGTAAGTTTTGAAGAATCTGTTACATAATGCGAATAACCAAAATATGTTATCTTTTCTTTTTAAAAATGAAGCAAGAAAAATAACCCCAAACACCTTTCCCTATCTGAGGCTTTATTATAAAAAAAGTTTAATGACTAGATATTAATCTAACATTCCCAGGGTGACCTGCTAGCTTCAGTAGAAGCTGACTACTATCTCTCTGCAAAATAACAGATGAACTTTTTGCCAGGAATAAACAAGATTAGATAAAGGCACATAAAAATGTGAAATAATAGTCATTGCTACATGGATTCAGAGCATACTCAAAATTAGGTCTTCAATAACCATGTTTCTTATTCAAAGTAATCTCTGATAATGTCATGCTTCATAAAATTTCACACACATATACATATATGTATATATGCAGAGCTACATACATAACTTCACATAAAATAAGGAATTTCACACTAGCAAGCTGCTCTTCTTTCCAATGACACAATGATAACATAAGAGTGCCTCTTCCAAGTATTTCTGTCTCACATTTTTCACTTGCAGGTCTGTGAAGAGTAGGTGCTTATGACCATTAACATATCTTTGCAAAATATTCAGAGTATTTATTATAATATTGCCTGCAAAGGATAACTGGCATACAACTGGTAGAGCTGCTAAAGAAATTCATTCTGAGGAACTGGTTTGGGCATATCATTGTTATTCTTCCACTATTAATTTCTCTTCTTTCAACCTTCCAGTTTGGGAACATGGAAGTAAAACTGAAAATGTGTACTTCAAGTATTTGCAATATGATGCAGAAAGGAGACTTCTCTATTTTAAAACTTCTCCATTTCAAACATTTTCTTTTTTTTTTTTTTTTTTTTTTAAACTGGGGCCTGAAAGTCTTTTCTTCTTTTTTTGTCATAAGGAATTTGCCCTCTTTTCCTTAGATGAAGGTTTTCAGAGCCCATGGGATTTTGAATTAGTAAGGACTAATTAATTCAGACTGTGCTGGAGAGAAATAAGAATGGAATAAGGATTGAAATAGTCTTTTAAAATGCCAACATGACTAATTTTCCACAATACTGAGAAAGGTGCCTATTCTACTATTTTTGGAAAATAAAGTATTTCCTGTTTCTAATTCTATAGTTACTCTCCAGTATGACATCTAAGAGTTGTTATTCCAGGGTTTGGAATCTCTGTTTTGACTGAATCAGCTAAAGACTTATCTGCAACACGACATCAAGCAGTTAGAATCGACTTCCACTGCCCACTAGGTAGCAAATACACTTTACTCAAAATGCAGAGAACATAACTGGATAGACCAGAGATGCAAAGCCAAATCGGGTAGCATCTATTTGGTGCACAAACCTCCTACATGCATTTTATGCTTCAATTGCAATAAACACCCTTGAAAATCTATCACCTGGTATTTTTGTATTTTTAAGTGTTTAAAGAAATCCCAGTTGCCAGAAAATAATACTTTTACTCACTGCATCCCAATTCCCAGTGGGGATTTGGAGAATAAAAATGTTGCTCTTACTTCAGAGGCATCTGAAGAGGTTGTGTTTGCTTAGCATTCCTAAAGGTTTGCAATGCTTTTGTGACTACCATTCCATAAAGGTAGGAAATGCCAACTGACTGAAATCAAACTGTACAAATTCTGTACCTCCTTACTACAATTATAGACTCATTCTGAATTATGAGACTTGCCTCGCTTATGCCTAGGGAATATATAGCTGCCTTTTTGTTACTGAAGACAAGTCTCACAAAGGGAATTTTTTAACAGAAATACTGGGTTAAGAGAAAATATGTATGTATGGCAAGTGGATTCAGGAAGTTTTGGACAAGTTTCATTATTTTTGCTTAGTATTTTTATGACTTTTTTTTCTAGAAACAATTCAGTCAGTGGAAGTTTACCCCTTAACAATAAGTGCAGTTTCAGAGCCTATCAGTATGGAGGGGGTGTTTGTGAAGTTTAATAGCTGAGCACACTTAGGAGCATTAATTCAAACAACTGGAAAGAAAAAAGGGCCCTGCTGTGCAATATGGACACATCTCTGACGTTACAACTCCAACCTGTGCTAGGGACAGGATTCATCTTTCCATCTGAAGCCCTTGCTAGTTGTTCGGATACCTTGATAGACAAGGAGAAGAGAGCACTTCAGGACAAGTGCTAGTGTACCTTATGTCAGATGAAATTAATTCCATCCTATGTGATTCTTTTAATTTTTTTTTTTAAATCTTGAACTCCGATTGGTTTCACAAGAGAATAAATCAATAGAAAAATTCCTCTTTAAAAGAATGGAGAGGTTGACATTTACTCTGAAATGGTCCCTTCCTGCATACAAAAAAAAGTATTGAGGGGAAGAAAAACATCACAAACAAGTCTGGCTAACCAAACATTCTGAGTAAAGAATTTTGACCCTCCTGGGCAGATTGAATATCATTTGGCTTAATGTTGATATTTACTTTTGTTCACTGAAACCTACTAGCTGTCTTTTCCAATCCCCAGTGGATTACAATAGCTGTTTGATACAATGGATTCAACACAGTGAATGAAGTGAATGATAAAAGAACAAAACACAAATACCAGCCACGGTTCTTGCTGGGACAGATTCTTTGTTGATCCAAAACACAACTTGAGACAGGACTACAGTCATGATGCATGGAATGTATGTCTGAATGAGATAGTAGCCTATTTTCCTTTGAAGATGGAAATAGAGCACCTGGAGTGAATATTCACCTAAAACAAACAAGCAATGAAAGTAATGAGGGAATGGTAAATGTGATGCTGAGCTGCTGGAAGACCTTAACATAGCATACCAAAAACTGTTCTGGCTGGGACAGACTCCTTGTTAATCCAGAAGGACACCTGAGAAAGAATGACTGTCATAATGCATGGAGTATATATCTGTATCATGAAGTAGCCCATCTTCCTTTGCAAGTGGAAATAAACTGTCATAATTACATATTCACCTGTTAAGAGACAAGTATGTCAGCATTATTTTGTCAACGTATGACTAAACATTACTGGCTTAAACCCAGCATTTTGTGTTCTGAGGTTTAAAGCACTTACAGGCCTCCTAATGCATAACAAAAAGAAGATGATTAAAAAAAGGTAAAGTGACCTTATGGAAACATTTTTTTTTTCACTGGGGTGGGGATGCAGGAGGAATTCTTAAGCACTGCATGAAAAATTGTATGCTTAAAGGGACCACTATATTGAAAAGCTTTCTTTTAAGAGGCAATGGTTAGATTCTTTCCAAGGATTTTAGTTTTACAAATGGCAAAAGATAATTAAACTCATTCTGTTCTGTATGAAAAAACAAACCCTGTAATTTATTTTCCAGATGTGTTTTATAATGTCAGTAGCCATGCGGATGGCTGTGTCTTACCTGTGTTAGATTTAATTGTTTCACTAGATACAGTTTGTCCTATGAGGTCATACTGGAGGAGACTGGAAGACTCTTGTGGTACTTCTACTGAGTGCAGGGGTCCTTTTTTCCATGTATAAATTATTTCACTTTTTGGATAAGCATCTGAGTTACAGAGGGAAAAAATACTATTATTATGTAATTTGTAAGCAATTGAAAAAAATAAGTAGCATGATCCCTTTTGTGGCTCAAATGCCCACAGAAATATGCATCCTGCTCCAGCAAGCTCCTAACCTTGCTAATGACAAAATGCAAAAAAAAAAAATCAACATTAAGAGAACAGTTGAGGTGGGACGAGCTTTTGTTTCTTCATTTGTTATAAAACTCGTAGATCAAGTAAATATTTTCCAAACCAATTACCACAAATCGACTAAAAACTAGAATACAGTAGATGTAGCACAGCTTTTATGACTTGTTGAAGGGCCCACTCTGGCTGCTAGATGTGTAAGGATTATAAACAATAAAATGTGATAAATAAAAAGTCACCCTTCAGTGAATAAATCCATATCCTTATGAATGGTTTGAGTCCCAGAGGCGAAAGTAGGATTCTAGTATAAAAAATATAATAAAAATTTTCAGCTATGTCATTAAGCATTGTCCTAGGACCTCGCTCCTGATCTGCTCACGTACACGCAGACCAAATGTATTACTATAAAAAATGGAAAGATACAGAAAAACTTACAGCTTCCAAACTTCAATGGACAAGCATGTCCATCCATAGGGAAGTTCACCAACCGCATAGGACAATCAGCATTAATGGTTAGTCTAGAACACATTATAGTAGATGACAATGAAAAAAATGGTATGCAGGAACAGTGCAGAAAGAATCAAAACCAAAGGTCAACCAAATGCAGAAGAATAGGCTCTCACCTCATTGTGTAAAGAATAGTTCCATTCTGCATAATCCTGAAAAGTTTGTTAGGAGTTGTCATATTATGAGCAATTGATTTTTTTCCATTTCTAAAAAATGTGTCCGGTGTCCAGATTTTACTGACCATTAAATTGTTCAGTCTCAAAATTTCAGTTGGACCACTAAACTTCAACCTCTCATCGGTCCATGTCTGCCGAAAGAAGACATCCATTGTGTATTCCTGTGGAAAATAAGTAGGTGGTAGACTTAATGTGTGTCCCGAGTTGCTGTATGTACAGTAACTCCATGAAAGAACCTAACACACATGTATGTCAATGGCATTTCATTTACTGCTTAAACACTTAATCCTATTACCATTAAGCAGCTACTAAAAAGAAGTCTATGAAAACATACCCTGTCTTCTTGTTATTTAAAGAATAATTACAAATTAAATCTGTGAACAGATAATTTGATATGAGTAAGTAAAAAACCCGACTGCCCTCTCAGAGACAATAATTTAATTCAAAGTGACTGAGGTCTGAGGAAATACAAATGTCTAGCCTTTCAGATTGCAAAACCAAACAATGTTTAATTGCCAAGAAAAAAAAAAAAAAAAGACATGCTCAGCGCCTCTTCTGCAGCTTACTTGTGATATTCACAAAGAAACTGAGTCACATCACAGTAGGATTATGGTGTCCAGTTAATATTAATCTAAGTTATTTTTCTTAAGGATTCCTAGTAATATTCTCACAAGCCTTCAGAAAGGAGTTCTCTACAGAAGTTGCTTAGGAAATGGAGCTAATTGCTGGCCGGAGGCAAATTTTGTAATAAGGCAAAGATATGCCTTATCTGAGATTGACTGATGAAGAAAGGTGGAAAGGACTTTTGGTTCCTTGCCTGCAAACTGGACTGCAGGCTCAGACGAGCAGGTCTTGGAGGAAGTGTAAAGGGGTAAAAATAACTATCCAAGTAGATTTCCAGAATGGAAGTGGCAATGCCATCCTTGCTGCAATGGCTTAACGTTTTCCCGGGGCTGCTGCTGTAGTCGACAGAGCTCACCCAAGCCCACAGCCACCTGAATTCGGGGATGCCCAGCACGACAAGGGGCATCCGTCTCCCAAATGGCACCATTCCCCACGCAGCCTTCCTGCAAAGCCACGTGTCGGGCCACACAGATGCTTACCAGCTTCTTAACGAGGTGGAAGAGACGTTTGCACCTCAGAGCAGAGCCCGCACCCGAGGCTCGCCTTGCCCTCTGCGGTCAGCCCCGGGCCTGTGCCGGCCCGGAGGAGGCTGCTGGGGAAATAGCTATATGCAGCTCCAGCCAGGCCGCTCTGCCGGGCCCTAGAGATTGTCAAGCAGATTAAGCCTCGTAATCTGCTTTAATGACGGTCAACTCAGATGCCACCGTAATGAATCCCGGGAAAGGAGCGCAGGGGCGGCAGCGGGGCCCCCTTACCATCTCCACGTCGGACACCGGCCCGAAGCTGGTCACGTAGATGTCCGTTTTGACTTCGGTCACGGCGCCTGCGGGACACGGAGACGAGCTGGGAGCGGCACGGGGCCAGGGCCGGCGGGGCGCGGTTCCCCGCGGCGGGGCCCTCGGGGCCGCCCCGCAAGAGCCGGCGGGGCACGGGGAACTTTCCCCCTGTGCCCCCGCACCGCGGGTTTCACCGCCCGCCTGCCGCCGGGTCCGGGCCGGGCCGGGACGGGCCGGGACGGGACGGGACGGGACCCTCCTCCCCGCGCCCCCTCGGGCGGCCCCTCCGCCGGGAGCCGAGCAGCTCCGGCTCGCCCTCCCGCCCCGAGCCGTGTGCGAGGGGACGGGAGTTTCCTGCTACCTCCGAAGCCCGGCCGGAGCCTGTTGTCGTAGCCGTCCAACAGCTTGTCGAGGATCCGGGTGATGTTTTCCGAGTAGGGGTCCGAGGCGTCGCCCTGGGCGCCCAGCGCCTTCTCTACGCTGCAGGAGAAGCGAGTCCCGCCGTCAGCGCCTCCCGCCCTCCCGGCGCCGATCGGGGAACCGGCCCCCGGGGGAAAAGCGGGGCGGGAAGAGGGTCCGGCTGCCCCGGGCCGCGGCGGGGCTTGAAGGGAGCCCTGTCGGGCGGGAAGGGAGCTCTCACTCACCTCACAGCGACGCACACCCAGGCGATGAGCAGAGCCATGCCCCGGGTTGGTGCGAGGACCCCTCAGGTGCCCTCAGAGCCGTCAACTGGAGCGAGCGCCGCTGCTCATCCTTCCCCTCCCGGCCCGGGGCTGCGCCGGGCTGGGCTGTGGGAGAGCCCGGCCGGGTCCCCCCCGTCCCCGCGGGCCTGGGCCGCCCTCCGCCCGGGGTGGGGCAGCGGGGCTGTCAGCGGCCGTGCGTGTCCTCCGGGTCCGCCACCGCCGGGCAGCCTCGTCTGGCTGTTCCAGGGAGGAATTAGGGTTGGAAGGGACGGTGCACGGTCGGAGAGCAGTGACAATAATCGAATAAGGCATTAGCGGAGATTAAAAGGAAGAAATCCACTGCTAGTTTTGGCATGGAATTAGCAGGGACCCGTTAGGAAATCTGGAAAAGCACTGGCATCTTGCTGATAGAGATTATGTTAGAAATGGCCTCGGCTTTTATTATGTTTATGGTTCACAGGGAGATTATTATGCAGCTTCTGCATCATTAGAACTTTGAAAAAAAAAAAATTAAACAAAAAAAAAATCCACAAAACCCTACAGTTCCTAATTCACTGGGCTTTTTGACCTGTCCTAACAGTTTTCCTCACAATCAGTCCTTCAGAACTGTACGGAGGGCTTGAATATCTACACACATCCATCTATGAACACGGAACAGTAAAAGTTGGGTTCAGTTCAGGTTTCTGGATTTCTTTTATTTATTTATTATTTTTTAATACTAAGCTGTTTTGGGAGGGTTACATACGCAGATTTTCCTTGGACTTTAGTCCAGGGCATTACCAGGACTTCTGTTAGAATTGCAGCTCCTTACTTTTAAACCACGGGGATTGTATATCATTACTAATTTTGTCCCAGTAAGTACTGACTGGATCATCACTGTCCCTTCCTTCAGTAAGTGTGTTAATGGAGTCAGCCCTAAAGGAAAGAAGTTCAGGTCGCTCTGGTGTCTTCCCTGTGACCTTATTACTTCTTACAAAGCCAATGAATGACGTACCACTGACATCATTTAGCTACACTAAAAACAAAGCCTTTGGGGTCAGTTTTATTTCCTTGTGGTAATACAGAGGAACAAATAGCTAAACCAAAGCAAATTACTTGTTTTCATAAAATTTTATTGAGTAAACCACATTTGCATTAGCAGCTTCTAAGCAAGACTATTTAATTATCAACCAATGGAAGGTATTTGTGTGAAACTAGGAGAACCATGTATTAATTAGGCAGTAAGACCAGATCAAGTCCAATACTGGGGTTCTGTGCTCAGGCTTTGTGTTTAAGAGACACTGTGGTGCTATGAAACCAGGAGAACATAAAAATGCCATTAAAAATAGAGGATTGTCTCTGTCGTCGCATCCCTTTTCCTGTTGCTGTGGGCAGTAGCATCGTATAACCCACATGCACCCAGCCAGAGCTCTGGCTCTGCCTTTGAAAAGTTGTGAACCCACATTCCAGAGCAGCTTTGGTGCTCTGTGACTGCGCCAAAGATGGGATCTCTGGGAATTCATCTAGTACAGCTCAGCACTTCTGTTGATACTCAGAACCATTTGCATGACTTGATTCACAGACAGTAGCACTGCATCGATGAAAAATCAAAGGCTTGTATGAACTACTAAGTAGAAAAGGGGAAAGTAGAAAGGGGTAATCATCAAATCAGAACCTTCTAGGGGTCATGTTCTTCTCTCTGGTTCTTACTTAAAACCTGCCAGTTTGAAACTTCATCCTGCTTTCCAACTATGTTTGCTCTTACTGAAATGTTTGAAGCTTTTGTGTGCATCACTCTTCTTGGCACATTAAAATTTCTTTGAGCATACGAATACCATGAATATCCATGTTTGCTAATACACTTCCATTAGTCCTAAATATGTGACCACATTTTAAAATCTTGGGTTTGTTTTTTTTTTCCCCTGTTTCTGGCTCTATTTGATCACTTAATTCACTGCTAAGAGATCTATGTTCTGTGGCTTACCTCACATCTCCTCTTGCAAAACTGTCTTTTTTGACTGAAAAGAAGTCTTGGCAAAATATTAGCAAGAGTATTCTAATTTCATTCATAAAATGTGCAAGAGGAGCAAACTTCTTAAATTTAAGCACATGCCTTGTCCAGTTAGCGTTCCCCAGCCTAATTGCACAGATCCAATTTGTCTTCCTTTAAAAGGAAGACTTAGAGACACGAAATATTTTTTTGGGTTTTTTCCCTGGAAATTGGGGGAGATTAATACATTTACCTACATTTACCTACAGCACAGCAGCTGTTCTGGGACATCTGGGATGGGTTTATAGATAAGGCACCTATGTAAGTGCAGGATCTAAGAAATTTCAGTTTAGATACATGTCCATCCATGGAATTCTGCTTTGTAACTTATTCAGGCACTTTGTGGGGGAAAAAAAAAAACCCAAGCAAGCAGAAAACAGAAACACTGTATGAATTTAAATCATAGAATCATAGAATGTTAGGGATTGGAAGGGACCTCTGGAGATCATCGAGTCCAACCCCCCTGCCAAAGAAGGATCACCCAGGGCAGCCCACACAGGAACAGATCCAGGGGGGCTAGGAAAGTCTCCAGAGAAGGAGACTCCACAGCCTCTCTGGGCAGCCTGGGCCAGGCTCTGTGTCTCTCACAGGGAAGAAGTTTCTCCTCCTGTTGAGGTGGCACTTCCTGTGTTTCCCCTTGCTACCAGTGCCTCTCGTCCTGTCCCAGGGCACCACTGACAGGAGCCTGGCCCCTTCTCCTTGACACCCACCCTGCAGGTATTTGTAAACACTGATAAGATCCCCCTCAAATGTCCTAGGAGTTTACTGTGCTCTGATGCTCCTTTTCACATAAGAAAGTCAAGCTAAAGGTAGGATTTGGACAGATAAACAATTCAGTAGTTGATTTAAAAATTAAAATGCAGATCATGACACTGGTCCTCAAACAAGACGGTTGTGTTGGATCCCAGCAAACAGTTAAGCTGTGGCATATTTAGTTATCCAGGCTGGGTTTTGGTACTGTGAGGAGCAGAGCCAGCTCGTCCTGCTGGAACAGGTGATGTATGAGAGACACAAAGTAAATCAGCACAGGATTCTGTGCTATGCAGCTATTCCCTCTCCAGACCCTGAGCTAGCTGTCATACTGCACAGCACCGGGCTCCTCTCTGTTGTTAGGCTGCTGGTGAAATTAATGAATGAATGGAGTAAATGAAAGAGCACAAGCTGAAAGTTGGGAGCTGAATGTGAGTCCAAGTGCAGTGAGTCAAGGCGAGTTTAGAGCAAATCCAACGTAGTGTAACATGTGTACCAAAGAACTAGAAGAAAGCATGCGTGCATCAGCTCGAACGCTCTCAGGACTCCCTTGGTTGCCTATTATTACCTCACTCCAGAGCCCAGCAGAGCAATTCTTCCATGGCAGCATGGATCTCTGGTGGGAAAGAAATAACTTGGCCAAGAGGGCTGCAGTGTTTGAATGAGTCACGGAATTTCCATCTGGGATTGCCCTGCAGGGAAATGACATGATAGTATTCTTTGTAAGGAATTTGCAGAGAAGAGTCAGAGAAAAGCAAAAAAAAAAAATGCCCAAAAAAAACCTCTAAGCTATTGAGAATATTCCAGCCTGCCTCCTAAAATGCTAAAACCATCCCTTGCATGCTAAAGACAGTAGAAAGGACTTTAACTGTCACAGAGCTACGTGGCTTCGTGAGCTGAAATAGGCTTTGGGTAGATATTTTTTTTTATTATTCTCATTTATCTTGAACATTCAGTTAGTGGGTTTTTTTTGTGCCTTTGGAATTTTCAAGAGTGAAATAGATAAATTGCTTTTTTCAGCAGTTTTGAACTTCTTTGAGCCAAAGGTTGTTTCTCTAATTATGAAGAGAAATGCTCACATTATCAAATGCCCAAATTTCTTTATTGGAGAAGATCAAACCACTGACAAATTTTGAGGAGACTGTGGTTATCTGACCAGTCTGAGAATACACATAGCTGAGAAAATTATTTGGAAATCATAAGAAGTGACCTGAGCAATCTTTATAAAGGAACAGTGATCACAGAGACGAGGAGAGAATTTTCTTGGGCGACAAAGCTCCCAAGAGAATAATGACAATATTTATCATATAAAAGGCTTGTCAGCAACATATGCTCTGGGCATTTAAGCAAACAAACAAATTTGGAAATTTGTTGAGAAAGTGGCATGAACTGGACAACAGCTTGGAAGAAGTGAATGGCAAATTGAGAAGTGTGGTTGCAAGATTACACTTTCCAGCTGTTCGTTTTATTACCTTGTAGGATGTCATTAGCACTGTGATGAAAGATGGTATTTCTGATCCCTTTGGGAATATTGTTGCTGAAAAATCAGATGAGTTTTGCAGCAGCTGAAAACTTCTCGAAAAATGAGTTTGTTTTCTTCTTGAAACTGAGGAATTTTGAAACGAAAATAGATATTCTGAATGAAGTTTCTGTGGCAACTAGCAAGTTAAAATATGCCAATATTGGCACAAAGTCTTCAAGACTGAAGTGAAGTCTCTGGTATTTGCAGTTAATCTGATATATGCCAGCTCGACAGAGATGTGTCCCCTTCTCCCATTTCTCTTTCCTCAGCCTCTACATACTAGATAAAAAGAAATAAGCTTTTATGATATGGATGTGATTACTAAATTAATTGAAAGGCCATGGGAAAGTTTCTTTAAAAAATGCCCTTACTTTGTTGAAAAAATTTGTTTTCCAAGGTTGGGTTTTTTTGGGGGGGGGGTTGGATTTTTTTGTCCTAGTTGGTTTAGGTTTCTTTTGTTTGGTTGTTTTTTTTTTTTAATTAGCTTTATTTATTCCCCAGTGAAGAAATTATTTTTGTAGATGATGCACAGCAGAGATTCATGTAAAATAGTTTTATCCTTGTACAATGCTGTGTGAATGAGATGCATGTCAGCTTGCCAGTCCTTCAAGGTCATCTTTCTGTCACAGGACAGTGTTTATTCTGTTTACCCTTTGGTAAACTTTTACTGGGTTCCATTTGGGTTAATGATGACAAACAGCAGTCGAGAGGGGCTGCAGCTGGGAGGGGCCACAGCCAAGATAAACAAGGGAACCAGCCAATGGGCTATTCAATACCATACTGAGTCCTGCCCCTATATAAGGGGAGGACTGTCTGAATATACTTCTTTCCAGCTTTGGTGTGTAGCTTCAGTGTGGCCAGAGCAGGGTAAGTTGGTGTCTCAGACACAGATAGAGCCTTTCTGGCCTCTATGACTTGCTTTGTATATCATGTTTTTAGCTCTTTTCTTCTTTCTTTGCGGTGTTTAGTAAAATGTTCTTATCTCAACCCCCAGGATCTGACCTTTTTTTCTTCCTTCTGATTCTCATTTCCATCACAGAGGAGGGGCTGGGGTGGGGGGAGCAGTGGGTGAGTGGCTGCACAGCTGCCAGCAGAGGTTAAACCACGACACCTCTTCCACGTATTTCTTCTGCCTTCAAAAAGATCTTTGATGAGAATGTCTTCCCATATCGCTACCCGTAGTGCTCGCCCTGCCTCTGGTCATGCTGAGTGTGGATGAGTCATCTGCTCCCAGATTGCCACACTGGTACCTGGCACCATGGGCAGCTGGCACGGGGCAGAGAACCTCTCAGAGCAGAGGGAGCACAGTACGGTAAAGATGCCTTTCTCCTACTCATTCCTGTCCTGTACAACGCTTGACCTCGGTGAAAAATGTTTTTTCAATTGATATGTACAAATTTGAGTTATGCATCTGCAAGCACATATACAAACAAACATTCTTATCTTTGCATGTTAATTGCTCAAGAATTTGAGCCTGTTATGCATAGGAGATTGAACTTCAGCTTGCTTTTATGTTTGGGGAAAATCAAAGGTCCAAACAGATGAGACCATAACATACTGTTCTAAATCCCTGATTGATTCTTAGACATTATTCACTGTGCTATATTCTGGAAGGAAAGAAGGAACCTTGCTTTTTGGTTGCTAGTACTTGTTCCACCTACTGTGAGGGTATATAAATGACATTTCAAAGTACCTGGCTGTGTAGTGTATAAATCAATGAAAGTCTTGTGTGGTTTCTCGTTTCTCTTGACAATTTCTGTCTGCTGTAATGACCATTAAAGCTTTCTGGGAAATGCAGAGTATCCATGAATCATTCTGTGGAAGCTGATGGCTTGCTCTAGATGCCTCATACATGTGCCATCTACAAAGAACCTAAACTAAACTGAGGTCTATAGGCTCCTTCTGTGCTGTATAGAAATAAAACCCTGCAAAACAGACATGGTAGGAAAAGGGAAAGGAATACTGTTTAACAGTCTGTGCCATCCTGTACTTCTACGTGTTTCAGCCACCTTTTTTAAGCTCGTTCTGTAAGTGAATAAGGAAAGGAATATTTTCCTTTATGAAACCTTGCTGATTCTCCAGCTGATCTCACCTATGTAGTCAGGTTCCAAATTTTCTCCTGCTGTTCCAGTAGTGTATGTTTGAAAGACAGACGTGTTGAAAAGAGGATGTTTTCTCATGCCTTAGAGATGCTACATGGAAAGCAAAAATCTCATTCACTAGGTTATGTTACTGGTACTTGGTGTTAATCATCCATTATTATTTCAATATAGGTAACCTTTACAGAGCCATTCACAGCTAAAGGATGAGACTTAACATGAATTTAGCAGGAAGGTAATAGTATCCTTTGTCTCAGGACAGATGCTTATAGTAGGGGAGAAGCAGGTTCTACTGTATATTCTCTCTTTTTCTGAATCTTGCATAAATTTTGCCATCTTGACTGCACTGGCAAGTGTCCTGGACCTAACCTAGAGGAAGCAAGTTCTCTATGTGACTGTCAAGCTTTGGTCCTTTGATGGGGTACATTTCCAGCATAGGTGTGAGATCCAGGTGCGAAGGAAACCCTTCTCCAGCAGCAGCACCTGGGGTAGGAGGCCCTGGCAATTGCAGGTTCATTGCACCTGAACTGGTGTGAAGCTGGGTGAATTCAACAGTGTTAATTAATAGTAATCACTGTGATTACATAACAGTAATGATGGTGGTGATTCTTTCTTTACAGAAGCTGTCTGAAAAGAGAGAGATGCTTTCCAGACTGCCATTCTTCTTCACATTTCAAGACTCTACAGATTCTTAAGTCTCAAGATTTCTGCTTTTATTTGTAAGTTAGTCTTTTTTCTGCATTGTCTAGCGAGAATGCTAAACCCAAATGCACTGTGAAAAAAGCCCAGTAAATCCATGCTGCCCTTGAATCAGTTGTGTGGTAGTAGACAAATGGGTTTCTATTCAGTCTCAGGGATTTACAGAAAGAGCAGTGTCACATTCAATATCATTGTCTTTGATGACAATGACACTGTGTCTTTGATTGTCTTTGGCTTCCTGTATGAAAATATGAAAGACCGCATCGGGTGCAATAGTTAAATGTGGGTCAAGAGAACCACATATGTTTAATGGTCTCTCCTTGAGCACATTTCCTTAGGAGTACACTTTGAGAAATCAAACTAAAGGAGCAAACACAGTTTTCAGCTGTGTACTTAATAAGTCTTTACCAGTTATTACATAAGGTTAATTTTATTGTTAAGACCTGGACTTAAATTTAATTTGTTTTCACATCAGTTCTGGATAAAGGTAAGATCCTTATAAAGTTACTTCTCAGATACAAATATTTCTATACTTGCTTTTTCTTCCGAAATTATGATTAAAATTCTTTTACTTATTTTAGACCTGATGAAAGGTGAAATAGCAAACTTCTTATTTAATCCTTAGTTTTATTCTTTGCTTGCTTTTACACAAGAATGAAATACAGCAAAAGGGAGAGAGAGAGAGAGAGAGCTTGTCTGCTTCTTCCTCAGTCACTTACCAATGTTGCCTGGGTGGCCTATGTGTCTAGAGAATCCATAGTTTTCTCTTGTAATCCTACAGTTCACTGGCTGTCAGGTTCTAGGTTAGCTAACAAACTAATGGAGAAGTGTTAACTTCTTGGAGTAGCTCTAAATCAGATCAAAACACGTTAAACCCAGAGTGTGCTAAATGTATGTTTTATTATACTAAACACATCGGTATTTTACACTGGAGTAACTATGGAATAGCCTGATAACCAGTATGATGGACAAGTGGAGTCCCTCAAGGCTCAGTACAGGGACCAGTCTTGTTTAACATCTTTGTCAGTGACATGGACAGTGGCACCCTCAGCAAGTTTGCCAATAATAACAAGCCGTGTGGGGCGGCTGACACGCTGGAGGGAAGGAATGCCATCCAGAGGGACCTGGACAGGCTGGAGAGGTGGGCCCATGCCAACCTCATGAAGCTCAACAAGGCCAAATGCAAGGTCCTCCATCTGGGTCAGAGCAATCCCAAGCACCAGTATAGGCTGGGCAGTGACTAGCTTGAGAGCAGCCCTGAAGAAAAGGACCTGGGATTGCTAGTGGAGCGGGCCAAGCATGTCCTGGGCTGCATCAAGAGAAGCTTGGCTAGCAGGTCAAGGGAGGTGATTCTCCCCCTCTACTCCATTCTTGTGAGGCCTCACCTGGAGCACTGCGTCCAGTTCTGGAGTCCCTATTACAGGAGGGATATGGATGTGCTGGAACGTGTCCAGAGAAGGGCCATGAGGATGCTCAGAGGGCCGGAGCACCTCTCCTATGGGTACAGACTGAGAGACTTGGGGTTGTCAGTCTAAAAAAAAAAAAGAAGGCTCCAGGGAGACCTTATTGTGGCCTTGCAGTATCTGAAGGGCTACAAGAAAGCTGGGGAGGGACTTTTTAGGCTGTCGGGCAGTGATAGGACTGGAGGGAATGGATTAAAGCTAGAGAGAGGTCGATTCAGGTTGGACATTAGGAAGGTCTTCCCCATGAGGTTGCTGAGACACTGGCACAGGTTGCCCAGAGAGGTGGTGGAAGCCCCATCCTTGGAAGTGTTTAAGCCCAGGCTGGATGGGGCTCTGAGCACCCTGCTCTAGTGGGAGGTGTCCCTGCTCATGGCAGGGGGTTTGGAACTGGATGATCTTTCAGGTCCCTTCCAACCCTGACAAGTCTATGATTCTATGATCTACTCTAGCTCACGCTCCTTGACTGTGATCAGAGATTGGATTTATGTCACTTCCCTGCAGACACTCACCTAAGAACTTCAGTAGAATTAATTTCTCTATATTTGTTTCTGTTTTATGTGTTATCTCAGAAACAGTTAGATAATTGCAATACATCATGTAAATGCTTGAGTTCCAAAGTCATGCTTGTATTTTTGTACTTTTAGGAATGCGCTATTAGCTGTGGACTCGGTCAAACAGAAAGCAAGCACCTCCCGGTAGCTGCTAGGCACTCACAAGTTAAACCATCTTTTAAATATTGCATACTATATATACCATTTCTAAGAAATCTGTTAAGATTTATATATGAAATTAAATTTTTTTACTTGTTCCTTCTAACGTCGCAAATAATTTTCATGTAATCGAAACTGTCAGTCTTTCCACTCCTCCTTCCCCACCCCTTCCCCTGGGGGCGGGGGGGAGAATTAGGATTTCTTTAGTTATTACTTGTGGCATATTTGGTAATCCTTAACAATTTCTCCTTATTTTCCTTTGTTACACAATATTGGAGTTTCTTTTATCTCGCCTGTTGGAGATTACTTTGTATGCTGGCATAAAACACCCCTTCTGACATGTGAATCTCTCCTTCTTGTTGACTGCTTAGACAGAGATAAGCTGGTTAAGTGTTCCTTAATTAGGTTCATTCTCAACACTTGCTTGAAGTTATTAGGAAAGATTATATGGTTGCATTATAGAAACCACTGAGATGTATGTTTAATGCTCTGTATTACTAAAAAGAGTAAGAAAAATGTTTCTGGACATATTAAGGACAATACAAGTGACAGCCATTGCAAACTTTACCCGTGGAGCTAGCTGCTTTTTCTTCCTCTCCCCCAACCTTTGCATTCACTTAACCTGCATATTAATTGTAATAGCATTGAAATGTGCCTGTTATTTTACATCAATATTGAAGCATCATCAAAGTTACAGTGCTGTAAAAGATAAACCTTCCAAACATCTTGAAAAATGTAGCCTGTCTTTGTAAATCTCCTTCTGGGGTATTTTACACTCAAAATATTTTGCCAACATTTGACTGTCAAATGAATGCACTAAACTATTAATTGCTCATACTGCAAAAATCTGTATGCCCTTTCTTGCGTGGCAGTTAAATCGCTCTGTATTTATATCCAAGGTGCTGCATTTATTTCCTTTCTCACAAACATTGTTAGGCCTGTTAGAGGACATAAACCTGTAGTTACTTTGCTGTGTACTTGGGTAATGAATATCCCTAAACTCCTCACTATAAACAGGTACTAGCTATTCCAGGCAATTGACACAAGCATTTGAAGGCTTCAGGTGAAGCTTAATATCTCAGTTTTAAGGCACTAAATTTATATCTATTTTTGCACACTTTTCCTAGCATAAATAGTAAGCCTTCTTTATGTGTAAGTAGTTAAAAAAAAAACCCAACAAACAAAACAACAGTGTGAGCTATGGGATAAAAAACCCAAATGCCACAACACAACTGGAAAATGTAAATTATTTGCAGCAAATCTAAGAAGCACCTTCCTCCAATGAATCCTGAATGAGGAGATAATGTAAAGGTGCAAAATGTATGCAGAATTATTTCTATTTAAGATTATGCAAATCAAAAAGATTATTAGATTGCTCCTGTGTTTGCTGCATATTTAACCTAAAAGAATTTATTATGCATTTCACAGGAAAGTCATATAATTCCTCAATATTTTTAGCATTTGCTGTTTGACAGTCTTACAATTCTTAAGAATTTTGAATCATCTGCCCCTCTCTTATGACAGCATTCAAAATTGTAATCTCTTGCAGATTTTTTCTATCTCCAAAGATTAATGATTTTGTATATGTGTATATATATTCTCTATATATATTCTATATATATATGTATATCTGTGTATATATATTTTCTTTACTACTGTTTTTACAGTGGATAAAATCATATTTCTCAGATGAGAATCTTGGAAGCAGTAATTTGTCACTGGTT
Source organism: Todiramphus chloris collaris (assembly GCA_025345505.1). Taxonomy (NCBI): domain Eukaryota; kingdom Metazoa; phylum Chordata; class Aves; order Coraciiformes; family Alcedinidae; genus Todiramphus; species Todiramphus chloris. Next base: position 14,458,983 of record JANVCC010000040.1, read on the forward strand.
ATAAAATACAGAAACACTAATTAGAATAAGTGCTTTCTAGATTATTTATAGCCTTTACTAGAAAGGGGATCTGGCAGGGTCCAAAGTGAAAGACACAGTGAGGAAGGGAGAAAATAGAGAAATTGTTTGCTACAAATACTTGCCAGATGTTTTTTGACATGATATATGGTGAAAGCATGAAATATATTCTAGAATAATTTTATTATAATAGATGTAATACTCAGAGGCTTCTCAAGTTGCTAACACTTCTGTCTTCATGAAAAATTGTTCCTTTCAGTCTTGAAATAGAAAGATACGCAAATGAATATGGCATCCAGAGGTGGATTAAAGCGAATTTTCAATAGTTTTTCATATATAGATGGTATTCCAGCCCTGTTCGTACTGCTTAGTGAACTCTTCCATTATAATCATCAGGACTCTTGCAAATACAGGAACATAGACAAAGATTATGAAACCTGATGCTGAATGTTGGTTCTTATGTGTAGATTTATGGAGGGACGGGTGTAATACAGAACTCTCAGTTTTGCTGAACGACATGGAGAGGTGGCAGTGAACTCTTCCATGCAGAAAAGCTCTAGACCTCAGGTAGACCAAAAGACCTGGGTTGCTACTTTACTTTGAACCTTGGAGGAAAAAAAAAAGTCTAAGTCAGCAGTTGGACTGTTTCACAGACAGTAAGACAAATATAGTAGGTATGTTGATTTGCAACAACAATAAAAAAACCCACACGTGTGCTTTTATCCACAGGCTGCACAGTGTTAGTTTGTATAGGGAGTGGTTGTAGCATAAACATGACCATTGTGTTTGTATTTTCCAATCAAGCGAGGCTATGGTTTAGCAGATTTATTACAATGCTATATCAAACCTACAGGTTCATGGGATGGTTCATGGACTTGATGGATGGACTACCCAGCAGATAAGGAACTGGATAGGAGGTCGCACTCAAAGAGTTGTGATCAATGGCTCGATGTCCAGGTGGACACCAGTGACAAGTGGAGTTCCTCAGGGGTCTGTTCTGTGTCCTGTGCTGTTCAATGTCTTTTGACATGGACAGTGGCTTTGAGTGCACCCATGGCAAGTTTGCCAACACCAAGTTGTGTGGTGCGGTGGACTCACCGGAGGGAAGGGATGCCATCCAGAGGGACCTTGACAGGCTGGAGAAATGGGCCAGTGTAAACTGCATGAGGGGCAGAAGTCAAAGTGCAAGGTTCTGCATCTGGGCTGGGCCAGTCCCAGGCACAATTACAGAGTGGGGTGAGAGTAGCCATGAAGAGAAGGACTTGGATGTTTATTGACGAGAAGCTCAACATGAGCTGGCCGTGCTCTCATGTGGCTCAGAAAGCCAACCATATCCTAGGATGCATCCAGAGGAGTGTGGCCAGCAGATCGAGAGGTGGTTCTCCCCCTTTACTCTGCTCTTGTGAGACCCCACCTCGAATACTGCGTCCAGTTCTGGTGTCCCCACCGTAGGAGGGACATAGAGCTGTTGGAACGAGTCCAGAGGAGGCCACAGAGATGATCCAGGGGCTGGAGCACCTCTGCTATGAGGATGGGCTGAGGGAGCTGGGATTGTTCAGCCTGGAGAGGAGGAGATTCTGGCAGGACCTTCTAACTGCCTTCCAGTACCTGAAGGGATCCTGCAGGAAGGCTGGAGAGGGACTCTTCACAAGGGTGTCCAGCAATAGAGTGAGGGGAAATGGTTTTAAACCAAGAGAAAACAGGTTTAGATTGGATCTCAGGAAGTTCTTCAGTCGGAGGGTGGTGGGAGTCTGGAATCGATTGCCCAGAGGGGCTGTGGATGCCCCTCCCTGGAGGTGCTCAAGGCCAGGCTGGATGAGGCCTTGAGCAGCCTGCTCCAGTTGAGAGGTGTCCCTGCCCATGGTTGGGAGGTTGGATGAGATGATCTCTAAGGTACCAGCCTAAGCCATTCTATGGGATGTTGCTGCTGCCTGTCTGTCCCCAGTACCTTCAACTCTTTCCACCTTAATATAGGTAACTATGCTTTCCATAGCCTCATTCAAACTTGGTAACAGTGAAATAGCCCATCAACTTGAAGTTAAATCCATCTGAATATATATATGTTTGGTTCACCTGAAAAGGTTCCTCTTTCCTCCACTATTTTGGCAGCTTTGTGTTTATGGGTTTTTGCATATAGTAGGAAATATATTTATATAGATCCATATAAATACATAAACTTAATTATCTCTGCCATTTTTAGTACATGTAATATAGAAGCACAGAATCATTTAGGTTGGAAAAGACCTTTAAGTTCATTGAATCCAAACATTAACCCAGCATTGCCAAGTCCACCACTAAACCATGTCACTCAGCACCTCATCTACACATCTTTGAAACACCTCCAGATATACGTGCAGTACTCCAGGTATATATGCAGTACCCCAGGTATATATATGAGACACAAAATAGTTTTGGCACTGGACAAAAAAACGTTGTTATAGGACAACTGGAGGAAAAATAACAGTGTAATGGCAGCTATTTTTATCCTCTTTATCCTATTTCCCAGTATAATTATTTCTGGATCAGTGTCCTCCTTTCTGCATGCAGCTTCTGTGAATACATTAATTTATTTTTTTTTCTTTGCTGTAATGTATCCTTTCAAATTTGTTTTTCCCGATTTTTTTATAGCTCCCCTTTCTCCAGTTCTCACACAGCATTCATAGCATTTTAAAATAAAACTTGCTTAATGCTCATATTCTTTTGTGAGCACGTTATTTCCATTTAGACACGTCAGCCCTTTCTTTCTGACAGTGGTGGTATTGCTAATTGAATCTTAAACATGACTTTTCTATGCAAACTTTATAGTTGTAGCTAAGAAGTTACAGATGCTATTCCTCTGTTTAATCAATGTGTTGGGTCACGGTGGCTTTAAGGTCTTCAGCTTTCTAAAGTCTCAGTGCTTGCATGTGGGGAGAAGGATACTGCTTCCCTCTGGAGTGCCTCAAGATCGATGGATGAAACTGATGATGGGTGAATGAAAATGGTTGGGCATCATTTCTGAGCTGATGAGACTGTAGTGTTGTGTTTGCTATATGACATCTATGGGAGCTAGGCTGGATAAAGAACAGCTTTGTCCAATAAATTTTCAGCAGAGAAGGCCGTTCTACTATCTGTATACTATATTACTGTGCTTGTTCTTTGCATAATTGTTACCCAGAGTTTAAGTGAATATAATTTCTGGTCACTGAAGTCTAAACTTTTTCCCAGGTAGCTTATTAAAAATAGTATTTGAAAAATGCTACAGCAGTTATTTTAGATTACCTGACTCTGTTAACTTCTGCCAGCTTTTGGTGTGTCCAATGAGTTCTGTCCACTTTTACATGCCAGCCAAATGTAACGTCTCTGTAGACTCCTCTATTTTACATCTTTGCACCCTCAGCTACTTCTGGTTTGGCTTAGCTACCCCAGAATCTGAAATGATTAATAGTGTCCCGTAGTAATAATTTTGAGTGTGAACCTACCTACAAGCATGTATGTTTAAGCTCACAGTTCATACTGATACACGAAAGAGCATATCATACTGATACGTGAAAGAGAACTAGCGTATACAAATTTTGCCTCATGTTCTCAGACTACAGCTGATAATAAGCCAGGATAGTCTCATCAAGGCCCAGGCCTTACTAAAATTTATTGCTGTGCACAGCTTTCTGTAACAGTACACGCTTGTGAAAAAGACAAATTGTAGTTATAGCCAGGTAGAAAAATTCTGCTTGTCAAAATAAATACTCTGAGGGATCCCCTAAGTTTTGTCTTGGCTGCAGAGAACCTCAGGCTTATTCCTGTGAGCAATGTCTGTAGGCTTCTGAAGCTTTCCTGACCCAGGTCCTCAGCAGTCACACTGCCAAATAAAGGAGCATGATCTTAGCCTTTGGGCTTCTGTCTTTCCAACAGCAGCTCTGGAGAGAGTGGCCACCTGCCGTGTCATATTATCTGGGCTCCCATTAGCCACACGTCAGGAACAGTCTCTTGGAAGGCTGCAATAAGGTAGTTTTGCAGAGAATGTCCATGTTTCTGGATTTTGCTGTCCATCATAAATTCAAATGTCAAAATCTATTGCAAAACAAAGCCCCTTGCCTTCTCCAAGTCGAGGGTAATGATGCTACTGCCTTCTTCATCCTTCCTTTCTCTTATGTGCCTGCCTTTCTGATTTAGATTATTTATCTTGCAGAGATCTGTCAAAAACCTTAGTTTCTACAGTGCCTATTAGAAGTGGGTCTTAATGGTGCTACTGCATGGCAGCTTTTAATGATGGGGTAACATTTATCTACTAAAGATTGGAAAATTATTAATCAAGTACATCATGGGAATTGCCAGCTTTCTTCAAGAACGTATTTTTTAAATCAATGGCAGACATAACAGCTAAATTCCAGTAAAAAATTCTTTCTGTGGGAGTATTGTTGAATATCTGTCAGTTTGAGCAACCAAAGACTACCAAATAATTCCAGTTATCATTGTCTGATAAGTAGCATTTTTATCAACAGACAAAAATACTAGTTTTACTAACATTTCTTCTCAAGTAAAATATCTTCAGATCTCAGTCCTCTTTGTCCTGATCTATTTCTTATTATGTCCTAAAAATAAATGTTTAAAAAAAAAAGTCACTTTGCTTCTTTCTTTTGATAATGTGATACTTATACTTTTGGTATATTGGAGATAAGAAAGTGAATGATATACTTTCATTACAATAATTTCTGTTGGAAGGGACCTCTGGAGGTCGTCTGTTCTAGCCCTCTGCCCAAAGACTGGATCCAGCTCCAAAGTCAGATCAATTTGCTTAAGGTCAAAGCCACCTCAGTTTTCAGTGGTTCCAAGGATGGTGTCACGCAGCCTTTCTGGGTAGCCTGTTCCAATGTTTGACCCATCTTCCTGTGACTTTGTATTCCTCTTTCCCTAGGTGGACCTTCTCTTCTCGTACTTTGTATCTGTTCTCCTTTTTTTTTTTTCTTCTTGTTTAATATTAGTGCATTAGTACTATTTGCCAGAAAGTAAAGAGCCCAAATCTTCTCAATGTATAATATGTATCTCCAGGTATTCTCAATGTATCGTACGATTCTGTGATGATAGAAAACCTATCTAGCAGGGGGGGGAAAGGTGTGGTTTGGGTTGAGTCTTCCTGGACTGCATTGAAGCTACTCCTTTCACCAGTGAGACTTGCTATGTTTGAGACTTAGCCTTCCTCCCCAGTCTACCTCAGCACATCCTGCTGCTGACAGTCTGCACAAGTTCACTGCAATGCCCAAAACAGAGCTAGCTACATGGCCAGCTTTTGACACTGTTTGTCAACGATAACAACAATAGTTTGTGTCGTAGAGCGTAACAGAAATTGGAAACTGAGAAAGGAGGGGAATGGGGTGGAACAACAACAAAGTAACAAGGAGCCTTCTTAAGCCCCCAGTGCTCTTAGCACAATGCAGTTTTGAAAGTATTCCTGCTGAATGTACTCGGAGTACCTGAGGGAGGGAAAGTATTCTTAGCAACAACATCAATAACCGAAAACACCAATCTAGCTAGCTTATGCAATGGCTTTGACAACTGCAGCTAGCAAACAAAATGATGAAAGTTCAGCAGAAGTTGAACAGGAGTGGATTGCTGTGCATCAGTTTCGTTTGTTTTCCTATCTCCATCTGCTGGGAGGAGGCTATATTGCACAAGTACCCACAGGGACATGGTACCTAGACTTTGACTACTTCAGCACCCAGCGCAATTTTTGTGTTATACATCATATTAAATGACTGCAATCACCAATTAAGATAATATGCCTGAGGACCAGATGATTATTTTTTTCTTTCCTCTTGAAAATATTATTAGTAATCCTATTGTCATCTTCCTCTGCCCTATAATTCAGACACACAAGAATGAATACTTGGGTGTTTATTTTTATTTTTCTGGTTTTTACTGTTATTTTTCCTCCAGTTGTCCTATAACAATGGGTTTTTTGTCCAAGGTTTTGGAGAGTAGCAATAGAAATGAAATATATTGATCATGAGTATTAAGGCATCACTGTCTTTGATTAATTTGTTTTTGGTTCGTAACACTAATTAATTGTAGTAGTAATATGCTCCTACTAAAGCATTTACCAAAATATTTAATGTATTGCAATAGCTCTCTGTTAAGTTTAACAATTCATTTATGGCTACAGCAGCAGATGTGAATCCAACCAGTTATCTGACTCAACTCTTGCTTGAACTTCCCAGCTTATTTTCCCTTTTATCTGAGCATGGTGATGTGAGTAACTTGTGCCCATTGGGAGGTCTGATCCTGATTTTTGTTTGGTTGGTTTTCTTAATTGGAACAGAGTCTGAACATTTTACTACTTCTTTCAAGAGCAGAGTCTGGCTATTATGTTTGTGTTTTCTTCTTGTCTGAACTATGCTCAAACAAGTTTTGTTGTGCATTCCTTATAAACAAATTCGTTAAGTTTGATCCAAAGTCAGTAAAAATGATGGAAAGATGGTTATGATATGAAGAAAATTACATTGGTCTCTAATTGCCTCGTGCTGAATTTTGCAATTTATTTTTATTTTAACAATCAAGCAAGATGGATGTTATATAACCAACTGAAACGCAGACTGTTTTAATGTATGTGTGTTTCTTGACATAAACAGCAATAAAACCTTGGTTTCAAGGCTAGAAAATTACATGTGCATCCAAATTGATTTTAGAATTCAATTGTACTTAAGGAACTCATACAAAATATTACAACTTACCTCAGCTGGCCCTAGCCAGATACAAAAATAGAGCTGCATATGGATGTGATTTTTTTTTTTTTCCCTCTCTGAAGTACAGAATATCTTTTCCCAAGGAAAGGATATCCATGCCTTTAAATTTAAGAATCACTTACATACTGATTGAGCAGGAGCCCTAAAATGAGGCTTTTCTTTGAAAGGACAATGACTTGAGGTATGATGGATGCTTTCTTTCTGTATGATGTCATATCAGTCATACAAATCTAGAAGACAGCAAAAGATTAAAATGACCAATTAGTATTCAAAAAAGCATCTGTTCTTGGTATAATACACAGTAACTGGTATTCAACAGCTGAGAAATATAAGGGGGAAATACAGCAGCTTTTTGGAACTGCGGTTGTGTTCAGGAATTCATTAATGAAGGACAGTTCATCCTTTCTCTGATGTGAAGCATGAGCTGTGTTTTGAGGTCCAGTTATTGTCTCTCCTATATAGTTTATATAACATTCACAGAATTTATGGTAACCCTCTTGAGATCTGACCCCTTTGCAAATTGGCAGGGTGTGAAAGGATGATGCTTGCGTGGTACTCCCCTTCTCTGAGGTACTTTTTGTGGATTGATTTTTGGTTCTGTAGTGTCATTCATGCATGCCATGTTGAAAGTCTTACTTGAAGTTGTTGACAGCTTGAACTTCTGACGGGGTCAGTCAGCAGCAGCATCTATGTACATTGCTGACTTGTATATGCTGAGGAAAGTGATTTTATTTTTAGCAGATACCTGTCTTTATACAGAAGTCTCAAAAGAGAATCCCAATAAAAATCTGTGGTATATTCCCCATTTCTAGGAGCTATTTGGTATAAACTACAGGCGTGGACAATTTTCTCCCTCTCTGAAATCTTGTCCCATTGAAAATTGAAACCGTCTGTATAATTCCTAAAGTTCTGTTATGTCATTCAGCAAGCAAGGTCTCAATTCTGTGATTACCTTGCTAGCAGCATTTAAATAACCTAATAAAAATGGTTTTAGTAAGCTTTTCTGATATTTCTACTTCTTCTAAATCTTATTAACATCATCTCCAATTTTTCCAATAAGAAATGGGTCTTAAAAATATTTCCAGGATCATAGCACAAATAAATCACACAATTTAACAAAACATTAAACATAAAGCTTAACTGAGGTTTAGTAAAATCATTAGCTGATCTACAATAGAGCTATGATATGATAATGATTTAACTTGGAATCTGTGGAGTCCTTTTATGAGCTATCTTCTCTTTTTTGGTAGAACTCTATCAAAAGAATTGGGGTGGCGAGTGGTGCTTGGTTATTTTTTTTCCCTTAATCTTTCCAGTTATTCAGATGGTGAATAAGGCATAAAATACCTACATTTCATAAATAATGCCAGTGATGACTGAGGACAAAAGTCAGGTGTTTTGGAATAGATCTGATAGCCTTCAGACCCTATAAAGACAGCTATTTCTTTCAGCTGATATATTTATGTTCAATACAGATGAACATACTTGTATTCAAGTTAACTGATTTTTCCCAGCCTCGGTATCTCAGGCTTAGGGTCTTTTTCTTGCTGCTTCTAAGTGATAAATTTGTCAGCTTTGTCAGAAAATACAGTTTAGCTACTGAAATTATATTCTTAGGGGAAATAGACTTTCCCACCTACAAGAGGACTCATTAGGGTAAGAAAGCAAGCACTGGATATTAGCATTGCTTTTAGCTTGGAGCTCAGGAATGTATTCACCAGAATTATCAAAATTGCCTTCTGCTTTAAAATGTCCAAAGTGAAAGCTAAAATGGTCTGGGTTTTTGTAGCAAACATCCAGTTACTTTCAGAAAAGTCTTCCATCTTAACTCAGTGTTTTCAGAAACTCAGTCATCCTGTGAAAATGTTGAAGCAAACTCCTTCAAAAGGGCTGTGTACACAAGTTCATTACTCCTGAAATTTTCTAACAGTAGGCAAAAGGCAACGTTTTTCTTTTGTAAATCTGTCTACAGCTCTTCTGTGGTGGTTATAAGCAAATTTATAAGCTATTATGAAATATTTGTGAAGTAATACACCCTTTAATATGACTTATTCAAAAGAAAAGGTTTTAAGAAAAGTTTTTGAGCTTTTTGGATTTTTGCCTTTTAGAAAGGGTAACTGGCAAGCCAAAATCTAGTTAAGAGACTATAATTACACTTAATAGATGAGGAATTATGTAGGGTCTGATATGTGATCTGTTTCTTACTTTTCTTCTAGAGTTAACGCAGAGGCTGGTAAGGTAACTCCTTATTGTTTACTCGTATACAGAGAACTTTATCCCAAATTCTTAAGGGGAGGGAGGGAGAAAGGAGAAGGGAGAGAAGAAGAAATCCATGTATGTAGTGGAAGATCTTCTTTAATCAGATATATATTTTTAATGCCATATATTTTCAGACAGACAATTTAGCCTCTAAATAAAATAAGCTTTTCCATGATGCATCACAAATAAATTAGTGGCTGTAAAAATATTAATTGTTTAGATGTAGAGAATTCCTCCTTTTCTCAATGTTCTCATGTTGAGCAGAGCATAGTGGAGGAACTCATTTGCAAACTTACTATTGCAAGAATACAAATAATTTTCCAGCAAATAAGGTTGTTGGAAAGTTCAGTAGTTTATGTCCCAATTTTGAAGCCTGTTGAAAACTTTCCCTTTTGAGAATATGGATCAACCCTTAATATATCATATGAAAGTCAGTTTCCCAAATTCCCATTTCCTTTTACTGCAGACTTCTTTGATCCCAGACAAAGCAAAACAGCTTCACTGAGTTTAAGCCTAATGAAGTGGGGAATAAAGTAAATATTGTATATAAACATATCTATCAATGTAATAAGTACCCAGGTTTTGATAATTCCTGGACTTGTCCTCCAAATTGCATACTTAATGCATTAAAGGAAATAAAACTGATTAGAATATTTCATATGTCCTGAACATGGAAGGTGTTGAATCTAGAACAATGTTGTGTCTTGAGGTATCCTGAAGACTAATATCAATATTTTGCATGCCTTCAGGTTTCAAAAATATTCACTAAAACATGTTTCTTGATATTTAAGGGTATTTATTTATATGTGGAAATTAAATATCACCCATCCCTTAGATGCCAGTTAACCATTTACTCAAATTGAGTGCTATCAAATACTTTGGCCTAAGAAGAAAATACTTTTTCTTGTTTAAGACTTTTTAAACCAATTAAAATTGCTATATATCTGCTAACATGGGATAAGTTCCATACATCATAACACAAGAGAAAACTACGCTTAGAGGATTTAAATCGTAATTCTCAACTCTATCATTGTACAAAGGTTTTGTTCAAGATTCCAGTTTGATTCTCCTAATCATTACCAAGCCTCTAAATATTTAGCTTAGAAAAAAATGAGGTAATGCTTCCCCTACTGGTTTATTTTCTTACTTTAGCAATGCAAAAAGGTTAAGCTAGAGATGCTTTGTGCATATAGTTATCATCCCATTATATTTATGGTTTTTGAATGTTAAAAAGAAAAAGGTTCCAGAACTACAATTCCTGTTCTTGTATCACTCAACTGGATTGTTGATGCATTGTCATCCTTCCCTTCCCCAGTTTGTGGCAGCTCGAAAGGGTCCATTTCTGAGCATCACTTTTCTCCCTGGCATGAGCAGAATGGAGCACACTTGTAAGTCGCTAAAGGTGCCATGTTATTAATGAAACTCATTAATAGGTTCAAGATGAGCATTATGCAGAGATTTACTAAATGCTTGCTGCAATTATGTCATCACAGGAGTATTTGAGGTAAGTAACATAACAGTTTACATTAGTAGATAGGGTCATGGAATGGGAGTATGTAGAGACCTCTCCAATACTTTGGTGCATAATAGGTTGTGTTAAGATCTTTTATTTGACACATTCGACTTCAGCGAGGCTTTTGACACTGTCTCCCATAACATCCTCATAGGTAAGCTCAGGAAGTGTGGGTAAGATGAGTGTACAGTGAGGTGGATTGAGAACTGTCTGACCGACAGAGCTCAGAGGATTGTGATCAGCAGCATGGAGACTGGTTGGAGGCCTGTAGCTAGAAGTGTTCCTCGGGGGTCAGTGCTGGGTCCAGTCTTGTTCAACACCTTCATCAATGACCGGGATGAAGGGATAGAGTGGACCCTCAGCAACTTTCCTGATGATACACAACTGGGAGGAGTGGCTGACACTCCAGCAGGCTATCCAGTGAGACCTGGACAGGCTGGAGAGCTGGGCAGAGGGGAACCTCATGAAATTCAGCAAGGTTGAGTGTAGAGTCCTGCACCTGGGAGGAAGAACCCCATGCAGCAGTACAGGCTAGGGGTTGACCTGCTGGAAAGCAGCTCTGCAGAGAAGGACCCAGGAGTCTGCTTAATTTCAGCAGCGCGCAAAGCCTGCAAACATTCCCTTAGGTATCTATAGTCACTCAACTATATTGATGATGACTATATGATGATGGCCAGCAACTTAATTGGAAGCAGAAATTTCATTCATTGTTGCCAGAAGCATCGATGGTTGAGAAAGATGAGTGGAAAAGGCCAGGCTTGTTGGATGAACGTGTTTGAATGGTTTAACACTTTCGTTTGGAGTTTGAGGGCATTAGAAATTGCTTCTCTCCTTTTTTCCAAGAGACAATAAGAAAACCCTTGGAAAAGAAAGCCATACATTATACCTTGGTTATTGTTTCAGAATCTACTTTTATAAACCTAAAACATCTTTGAAAAAAAGTTTTTTAAAAAAGAATAAAATTTAAAATGTACCTTACCAAGTTCTGAACAATTTTCTGCTGCTTTTTTGCCTTAACTTCAATTTTGTATAGCAAATTTGAGCTCTTTTAGAAAAACCTGATGCGTGGGTGAGTTTGAAAATTAGTGAGCTTGTTAATCACACCTCATTGCTAGGTGACTATTTCACCTGTTTTGCAAGTAATCCTTCTTAGGGGTAACACACGTGATTCTTTCTGTACTGTTTTAGTACAGAGTGGTGACTCTGAGTGATCTAGCCCTTGCAGAAATGAGGGAGGGATGCAGAAACCATTCTCCTTGCACATGTCCCATCAGTTAGAGCTCCCAGGGCAGAGCCTGCTGTGAAAGGTGCCTTAATATGTATTTTTCTCTCAAAAAACCCCAGAGCCCAACAATAACAAAATAACTTTATTATTAAATTGTAAATTGAATCTGAATTGGGAAATCCAGAAGTGCCCTCTCAGATATATATGTTATGATAATCTCACCCCTGCCTTTTTCTTGGGGGGGGGGAGGGGGGGGGGGGGGATGAGAATTCAGTGTAATATTATCACAAGAAAATGACATTACAATGAACACAAGCAAACAATTGTAAAAGGCATTTTACTTTGGAAGTAGTGAAACTCAATGAAGACTTAATTTTGTACAATATATAGTCAAAATTTGAAAACACTCTGGTTTTGAATTTGAGAGACTTCAATGGACTATGAACTCTGGGTTACAAGACACTCCGTACTTTTTGGTTAGTTCAAGGAGTGTTTCCAACCAAATGACCCATTGCTTCTTAACATCTCAAAGCTGGTGTGATTGCTAGACAAAAGGAGTAGATCCGTAATGCCTAAACATGTTGTCCAGCAATGCTGAAAGAGATGGGTTTACTAAAGGAAGATCTATTTAGGTGCTTTGTCAATGCAGTCAGATGTTTAACAGAATTATTTAAAGGCAATTTAGACAGCAGTATCTACTTCCCACTGAATTTCACTTAGTCACTTCTGTAAATCCCATATGGATCTTCTACATCTTTAGGCACTTTAAATATCTGGCCCGAAGGCAGTTGAATAGCTGAAATCTGTTAACACTATGGGAAGACTTCTGTTTTTCCACTACTGGAAAAGAATCACATTTTTAAGGGTTGTCCTCAAATTAATAAGGGTTTTGACCTCGGAGACTCTTGTTTAATGGGGCTATTAAAGTTGTTTGTAATGTTTAATCGGCATGACCTGTTGGAAACACCTGTACATGTTATTTTTTATTAACATGATTATTTTTTATTAACATGATTATTTTTTAAGAAATTTAACCATAACTGCTGTATTTTCATCAGCTTTCCTTTTTCTCCGTTCTTTTTCCTCTCATTCATAGATTAAACTATTAAACACTCCTAGCTGAATACCAATTTGAGTATTTTGTAAAATAAACAAATCACAAATCAAAGTAAGTACAGCTGTTTCCTTGTAGGAACAGAATGTTGTTCATTTTCTAAGTTACAATCTCCTACAGAATGGGAGATGTAAATTGTAGTGTTTGGTCCTGGTTGGGTTTTTTTTTGGTGTTTTTTCTTTCTTTCTTTCTTTGTTTTTTAAATATATTTTTATATTAAGATTTTCTACTTTTCTTAGCTTACACAGCAGTATAGACAGGGGTGAGTAAAACCCTCACTGCTGACGTGTCAGTTCTAAAACAAGGATCCAAAGCCTTTGATGGTTTTGTTTAGCAGATGACTCATAGAACCAACAGGAGGAGAAACATATCTTCAGATACAACTGTCACTTATGATGCCATGCCAGAACACAGGAGAATGGACAGTTTTAATTTTCTAGTCTCAATCGATATTACCGTTTGTTTTTCTTGATATTATCCAACTGAATGTTTGGAAGATGGTTCCAAATGCATCGTAGAATATGTTAAATCTGTGTGCAAAATATGCATGACTCCATAAAAAGTACAAATGTTTACTCTAAAAAAGGTAGGCATGACAGAAAGATTCATGGGAGTGCTATATGGGAGCCAATACTATTTATTCTTTTTAAGCACCTGTTCTTACCATGAATCAATTCATATAAAAACCAGAAGCTTACAGCCTACAAAAACTTATCCATACTTTCACATTGAGGTTTCAGGCTAGAGAGGCATTTTTTAATTATTAATCGTTAAGAATGTCTGAGGATATAATTTAATATAAAACACAGAACATTGCCCCAACTTTATCCACGGCTTGTTGGTACTTCCATTTTAGTAAGGAAATCCTGTTTGCAAGATTATAAATGAAGAGGTAGCACATAAGTTTGCAAGTGAGTATGCTGAGTAAATACTTGTGTGCTTCCCAGTAGGTCTTGAGACAATCTATTCAGGAAGTGAAAGAAATATCAGGTAACTTAAATGATGTAGTTAAATTAACTGAAGAGTGTAGAGTGAACACAAAACTACATCACTTAACTAGTTCATAAACGAGCCAGTAGCAATATTTGCATACAAATATATATTAAAAAAAAAAAGGAATTAAAAGGTGATGAAATAGTTGTGACTCAAAAAGATTTTGTTAGAAGGGAATAATATTGATCACTTGAGCAGAAATATAGATTTGTAAATGGTTTACCGATTGCAAACAGAAGTGTGGAGAAGTCTAACAAAAAAAACAGCTTAAGGCTGATATACAGAGATAGTGAGTGACCTTCTTATCTCTACAAGTTGTTGTTGGATGCTTACGCCCAAAAGAGGTTCTCCTTTTATTTGTTCTGTTTCTTCCTCTGATATATTTTTTTGAACATGAATTGAATCACCGTTTACTGGTTTAGCAAACGGTTCCGTGGCATTATGAAACATTCTGGTAATAAGATGATCCTCAACTTCACAGTAACCTTTTATCTAACCTAGATCTTAAGGCTTTGCTGCTTTTGTGTTAGTTAATTATTAGGAGACTGTGGATAAAAGTAAAATAGCTGTAACTTGCAGAGACTAAAATAAGCCTTTCTCTCCCCTATATGGCCTTACAGAGATGCATTTCAATGAAAACCTAAATAACCTTGCAGAGATGCATTTCAATGAAAACCTAAATAACAGTTAAGAAAAAAAATTAAAGTGAAATACAACCAATTGCACTGTTTTTGTTAGAGCAGATTGCAATGCATTTCAGGTTTAATTTTTTCATGGGCTTAGATGTTTAGGCATATTTGGTACTCAGGGGTTCCTGCTGATACACAAGACAAAATGTAAGCACTGCGATGGCTTTCAGAGCAAAAGACCTCTCCTGTCCTTTGCCATCTACAGCACAACTCTATAGCATCCTAAAGCTACAAGAATGAGCCGCTCAGCTGTGATCTGACCAGAAGCAAGGAGCTCTGGACTGGTCTACTAGAGGACACTATTGACCAGAGCAACTGTTTATCTGCTAATCTTAATGATTACTGACTTTGGAAGACTGTCTGAAACTGGTTGGTTGATTTTGGTGGTGTACCAAGAGTGATAAATATAACATGGCGTTGAAAGAAACTGATTGCAAGAGTGGCGTTTCTAGGATAGTTCTCTTCTGTGCTCATAGTACAAAGCACAGTATTTCTAATGTATTTATTTTACAGACTTGAAAAAGAATTTGACTTATCCTGCATCAGAATATATATATATATATTTATATGAGTTGACATTTTCATAAGGCTGTTGCTGATTGCATGGAAGCACCACACTCCATTCTAGCTAATATAATCTATTTTGGTAACAGACATTTGGGTCAATCTGTTCTCATACAAATTCTTAATAAACACATTCTTCCTCCCCCCCCCGCAGTCTGAATAGATGTGAAAATGTAAAGCAAATGGGCGAGCTAGAAGCATTGCATCAGTCTATTTCCAAGAAATGTTGTTATTGTTTACTACTACGTGGTATGAGGACTACAAAAACAAATCTTCCTGTTTATTGTATTCGCTGAAGTTTCGGAGCATGATTTCAAAACTGTGTTTTCTGAGTCAAAGAATGAAAGCAGCTATTCCTGCAGACAGATGGCTAAGCATGTAGTTATCCTGTCTGCATGTGCAAACAGAGGTTATTGCAGGCTCGTTCCCTGCACCTTGCTTTCAAAATTCGGCCTTCGTCCTATTTACAAAGATGTTTATTAAATAATGTAGGAAGTTGATTCCCCTGTGCTTCTTTTTTCACGGGGGTTGTAGAATACAAATGAACTAGGGTTGTGTTCTGAAAGCATTTTATCTTACAGCAAGATTTAATATGAAGTACATGTAATTAAAATTAGAACTTGATTGCCAACTTCTGATCGACTCTAATGCTTATACATTTGGTTATCTTAGAGTATGCTAGCGTTAAATTTGTCAATAATTGAAAAGTATTATTACATTGAAAAATATTTAGCAACTACTGCACAGTTGTCAAATTTAATAACTTAACCAGGCTGACTAAAATCATTAAAAATCATTTGAGCCTCGAGTACATTTCAAACACTCAGGCCAGTCTGGGAGCTTGAAATCCGTTTCGGAAGCATCACCAAAGAGCTTGCATCACTCAGCACATTATAGAATACAAGCTAGTTCAATGCCTTCATCGAGGATCTGTCTTCATGAACAAGAAATACTCTGTTTTTAACCACCAAAGAGTTGCCCTGTAAGAAGTAATAATTAGAAGGTGAAGAGAATGACTTGGAGTGACTGGAGTCTGTGGTGTGTGTGTGTGTGTGGATTGGATTGTTCTTTTTTGGTTTCTTTTTCATTGTCATTTGGGGGGGTTGGTTTGCAGTTTTTTATTTGGTTGGTTTGGTTAGTTGGTTTTTTTGTAGAAGGCAGCCTTGTAGACAAAGCATCTTTTTGCTGATGCATAAAGCATTCCCCTTCTGGCAATGAAAGATTAGGTTATTTGGTCAATTCTCAAGAAAGAACAAGCCTCAGGATCATATTGGATTCCAGGGAATGCGATGTCTGTCCACTATGTGACTTCTTTGCACCAAGAAACATGTCTGGCAAGCTCTGATCAGGAAAACTTCAAAATTCAAGAAGCTGTGTCAAGAGGCTTCTTGGGGCAAGCCTTCCTGTATCAGTGTCCGTTATCAGGCATATGCTCTTTATTCTTAATAATAACCACTGAAAAAGGTCCCAGTACACGTATGTGCGGTGCTCAGTGCTGTTGGCACAGAACACGTGTATTTCTAAATCACAATTTTAAGTCTTTAAGTAACAGAAGCTGAGTTAGTGTCAGCTTGAAAGGAAGGAAAAAAACAAACCGAGATCTAACCTTTCTCCTCCCCGTGCTTTGAATGGCAGGATGGGCTGAGGAAAGAGAGGGGAGAGAGGGCTCTCTAATGAGCAATTTGATGACTCCTCCTTTGCACTGAAGTCCTATTGATCTTTTCATTGTTGTTTGTGGTTTGGTTTTTTTAATTTTATCTGACAACTTAAAGTTTTAGCATAAATCTGTGTAAAAATCAGTGTCTTATACTGCATCATGACAAAGGTGTTTCACTTCTGCGTCGATCACTGACAAAAAGACAGCAACATAATAAAAGTATTTACAGGGACAAATCAGAGAAGATGTCCCAATTGTGATAATGAGCTGCTGTTCTCATTTTCCACAGATGACCAGTGAAGGGAAGGGTCTGTACTGGAGTTTGTGGGAAGCAGAGTTTCAAGAAGGCTCTGTAGCCCTTCTGAGTCCCTGAAGGCAGAAGTGCTTCATCATTGTCTTTTAATCCTGCTTTGCTTTTGCTACTGGTTTTGTCAATACTGATTTTATTTTTGTAGCAGTTTATGATCTACAATCCAAAGTATTGAAAAAAAGAGGAAATGCTGCAGTGGTTTTTGTGCATTTTTTTTTTCCACTGCGTGCAGTCCATGTCAGTATCTTTGTTGGTTACCTTGGAAACTATCGTGGGGTGGAATGTGATTGGCTGCATTCTCCAATTGATTATTAACATCGTGGGCAGTTTCAAGTGGCAGGCATCTCATAGGCTGCACAAAGTAAGGAGCACTAAGGGATTCACAGTTTAAGATTCTTTTATTTTGAAGTAAGCCCTGTGAAGTGGTAGATCTGTAATGCATTGGAAGCTTGATTGGAATGAGTAATGGATTAAAAATTTCATCTTTTTTTGAAGCTATAGTGGTTCCCCCTCACCCTGACACCTTCAATTAGACATTCTATGTCTAGAGCTATTCCTTGATTTCTTTTCTTTATGACAGTATCTACTACAGGACATGATTCTGGCACTAATAGGAAGGAGTAAAACACTCAGAAAATGCTGAACAAAAAAGTCCCCCCAAAATCCCCAAATGCCATACTGAAAACAAGACAGATGTTTGTAAGAAACTATTTACTGTTACAAAATATGACCTTATATTTTATATTGTCAGAAGAATATGAGCAGTACATGTCCTCTGAGCTGCTTATATACTTCTCCTTTCTTATGTCTTAAGAATTTATGTCAAAATTATTTCAGACAGGGACATCTCCCACTAGAGCAGGTTGCTCAGAGCCCCATCCAGCCTGGGCTTAAACACTTCCAAGGATGGGGCTTCCACCGCCTCTCTGGGCAACCTGTGCCAGTGTCTCACCACCCTCATGGGGAAGAATCTTCCTAATGTCCAACCTGAATCTACCTGCCTCTAGTTTTAATCCATTCCCTCCAGCCTTATCACTGCCCAACATCCTAAAAAGTCCCTCCCCAGTTTTCTTGTACTAGGATGCTTATATGATTGTATAAGGGGGAAAGAATGAGTGTAAAGCAAAACTATTATACCACTTAGAGCTGTACTTACCATCTTTTTTTTCAGCTGCTGCTTTCTTAGGAGTTCATTTTCCTTCTTCAACACTTTTATTTTAATAATGATAGACATTTTTTTAAAATCAGAAAATAATATATAGCTAAAGCCCATCTTCAACTCTATGCTTAACCCTGATAGTAGTTAATAGCAATGCAACAGGTTGCTCAAGGAGGTTTTGCTGTCCCTACTTTTATAAGTTTTCGAGACCTGAGTGATCCTCTCTGACCTCAGAACTGACCCTGCTTTTCGAGGGAGATTGGGCTGAGTGACCACTGATGTCTCTTCCAGCCTGAATTATCCTTTGCCATGAACCATCTTGAGGAGAACTGTGTCTTCTTTCCAGCTAGCATTTATCTGGCTGTGCCTTTTAGCTATTAGTTTCCATTACTCCTTGTCCTGGTAAAGAACTTCGTGCCTCTCTCATTGTGAGTGAATACTTACATACCACAAGCAAGCTACCTCTCAGTCTATTTCCAGACAAGCAGCTAGACAAGTTACACAATTTGTGTAACTTGTAATTTGCTCCGTTTCACCCTGGCCAGGAGAGGGTAGAAATATTTAAACTCTTCTGAAATGCATATGTTGAAGCTGGACGCAGAATTCCCCTTTCAGAGTTATCAGCAGTGCCCACAGAAGCCTCCTCTTTCTTCCTCATTCAAGCTGCTCAAAAATATTCCGAGGAAAGCTCTGAAGCAGAAATATTCTGAGCAAATGATTTTCTGG
Organism: Todiramphus chloris collaris; assembly: GCA_025345505.1. NCBI lineage: Eukaryota > Metazoa > Chordata > Aves > Coraciiformes > Alcedinidae > Todiramphus > Todiramphus chloris. The sequence continues at coordinate 14,477,929 of JANVCC010000040.1, forward strand.
GCATTTTTTTTTTTAATTATTATTTATTTTGTGAAAAAGGGATCTGAAGCAAACTCCTGTCATATTTCTTACAAGTTTGCTCATCAGTTGGACAGTCAGATGTTACGTGTAGACAGCCAGACAGAGGATTCTGCAGGGCTGCTCTCAGCTCTGCTTTCATTCTTTCAAAGCAGTAAACCCCAGGGATTCAAGGGCTAACCCTCCAGAGCAATCAGCTACGTTTTCTTGCATAGACAAGAGTATGATGCTGAATTGTACTCATTTTTGATGCTCCACAAAAATTTATTACATGTAGGCAATTACCTTCGTCAACCAAATTTATAATCTTTGGAAGAAGAAAATCAAGCTTTTTGTCCAGACCAATTGTCTCTAAAATCATGAGCCTGGGAATTAAGTGTTTCTCTCTACTTTAATTTGTCAGGCAGTTGCAGCAGCTTTCTGTTATTTTGCCAAGAACTGAAGTTGGGCATCTGGCCTGTGGTTACCTGATTTATCCCTCTTGGCATTTTTATTATGGGCATAACACTGGCTCTCTTTGAATCTTCTGGAGTTTCTCCAGTTTTCCATGATTTATTAGAAAATTAACACTAGCAGACAAGAGATTTCATCTGCCTCCACTTCTTTAGTGCTCTTTGGGGTTTTTATTTGTGTGTATTTTTGGTTTTAATTTTTTTTTTCTTCCAAGTGTTCTCATTTTTCTAATGTTTATCCTTGGTAAGGTTTCCTTAAGCATCCTTCTCAATAATTCATTGTCAACAAATTAATTTTGTCATCTTCCTCTGCAACAACTTATCCGGGGGTTTGGGTTGGGATTTTTTGTTTTGTTTTGTTTTGTTGTTGTTTTGTTTGTTTGTTTTGTTTTTATTGTTTTGGTGGGTTTGGTTTTTTGCTTGGTTTGGGGTTTTTTGTTTGCTTTCATATAAAGCATTACTCTTTGTACTTTTTACAAGTTGTATCTCTAATTATAATGCTATGAATAATATAATTTGGCGTTGTGTATATTCTATTTTTTCTCCCTTTTATATAAGGTTTCTACTTTTCATGAAATTACACTAACCTTTTTAGGACCACAGGCTAAGGCTGATTGTACTGAGGAGGAATAAACCATCCAAATTTTATTCCAAATTAAAAATTATGTAATTGACTTCATCTTAGCAGCCTGAGAGTGGATCCTAGACTCAGACTGAGACAGAATGGATTGAGATGGCTGTATTTCCTATTGAAACATGAAGAATAGAATTTATTCATCAAAACTGAAAAATAAGAATATGCTTATATACCTGAAGATTTGCTGCGTGAAAGATACTATCTCTACTTTATCTGATCAATTTTCCATGCTTCATAACTTTTAATTTTATTACTTGCTGTCTCCTTCCCTCTTTTTTTGTATATTAATCCAATTTGCACCTTCACCTGATCACTTGAACGAAGTGTCTCTTTCTAATGCTATCATAAGCTTGGAGTTTTCAATATTCTGGTCTTTAGAAACCTTTGATTTTTCAGGGTTTTATTCTTTTTTTTTTTTTCTTTTTTTCTTATTTTGTGGGAGAGCACTGAAGGTGGGGAGTGCTGCCCCTTTGTTCGTGTTGAAAGAAGTCTGGTCAGGATAATTAGTCTTTAAGTGACCACTACATTCCAGAATCTTATCAGTTGCAGTGTTTTCTGTTGTTTTGAAAACTTCCTAACATCTTATTGCTCTGGCTGCATGAGATCGTTGGCCAGTCTTCTCTAATGAAGTTCTCCTAATGCGCTGCTAAACTGTGTGTTGAAGAAATGCTTCTTCCTGTTCTGTAGGCTGATTCAGGGATAAATCTTCCTGGGCTTGTTAGAGCATGAAATACACATTTATGATGTTGAGGTTCTTGGACCTCTGAAACAAGTGATGAATTTCCCTCTGCTTACTAATTTAAATGGCTTATAATCAATGATTTCAATTCCAGTAACCACCAGCATCAGTAATATCAATTATAAATGTATTTGTTTTGCATCAGTGAGAATTTCCAGTTTATCTTTCACGTTACTCATTCTTTATCATGGACATGTAAACAAATAAAACATTCTTTCACTTGTTCTTTATTTATATTTGCCACCTTAATATCTCAGTTACTCTTATCTGACATTATTGATGATTTTCTGGTCCTATATTCAAATAGCTTCTTTCTATAGAATAATTCAGGCTGCTCCATTCAGTCTTTCTTTCTCAGGGAAAGTTTATTCAGTATTACACAAATTAATATTGTTAGCTTCATACCAGCCATCTAACAAATTGATTCCTTCAATTGTAAGAGCTATAAAATTATTGCGTGCACTTCACCACCAGCCCCTCCACCCCCATCCTCCCTCCCCCCTGGAAATAGCCTTCCTATATGTTAAATTTAGCAAACTGAATTAATACGTAACTTCACTTGGTTTGCAGTATTAACTTTAGATCCTTTGTTTTCTAGATTTCTAATTCGATGAAGTCCTGATGCTTGTGGAAAATTACCTAGCGGTAGCTCAAGGACCTGGAATGTTACTTAGTGCTTTCTCTGATGGCTACTTAAAGGTTTCAAGTCAGATTATGACACAGAGTAGTCCCCTCGGGTGTCTTTAGTTTGACAGGAAATCTTAGCACTCAGCATCCCAGCAGGAACTGCTGCTGCCCGGTTCGCATGTATCGAGCTGTTCCATTCGTTCAGTTTCCTGCCTCCTGGATGGTCTCTGGACTTGCTTTCTGCACTGGTTCTTGCTCTCTTGCTTTAGGTTTTCTCTATGAAATGTTATTTCTGAGATTCTCTGTTCCTAAGGTTTCGTGGTGCCACTAAATGTGTCCTTGTTGTAGCCAGGACTGGGCGTACCCTCGTTTAACTGCCTGATCTATGTTCTCTGGCAACTTACTTGGGGCCAAGTTGTAAAGAATTTCAGGCTCTTAACTAATTTTGAAATCAATGGGATTTGGACATCAGGAATTATTTTTTTTTAAACAGTTATATGCCTGAATACAGTCGCTTCAGTATCTTACTCATAAGTCTAAGAGTTGCTTGTGTTAGAGATTTGGGAGGCCCCGAAAGCCATACCCCAGATAAAAAGCTGCAGTGCCATGCAACTGTTGCACAGCAGGCTTCTTTACCACATTCCCTAGGACATTTGGTGCTGCTTGTAGCAACAAGTCCCTATGGCTACATGTGAAGCAGTGAGGATGCAACAATACTTAATAGATGTTTGAGTATACAGTTAAACTGGGAAATTGTCTCCTGTAACATCTCACCAGTTTGCAAAACTGAGCTGACTTAGGAATAGTGCCAACTGGCAGGTTGTGCCTGACTTCAGCCATCGCCTCCCCATTCAGGCAGCTGTAAAATTCTCACTGATCATACTTGCAGCAGTTCACATCCGAATGCTGGGAACCATCACTGTGATGAACTGGTGCAGCTGTAGCAGCTGGTGGTGGTTACAAAAACCACCACCACCAAAACAACAACCCAAAACAAAACGCCCACCCTCAAACCAATCAATGTCTATCAATGTTTTAATTGTGTTTAGACTGCTTACGGACCCATTTTGATGGAACTAAATCTTTGCTTGACTGGATTTACATAAGAAAGGGCAGTGTTGCTTCTTGGAGTCCACACTTGATGATAGGCATTGTTAGAATGCAAATATATGGTGACTGGCTTCATATAGCGATGTTTGTTCAAGAGAAAATAGGTGAATCAAACTGGAAATATTATTCCCTGTGTGTGTGGGCATGCTGAGAGGTCATATGGTTTTATTTCCCTTTTACCTGAAATTAAGCAAGTTCATTTACTGTGTCGTAGTAGCTAAAATATATTTCTGATACTGAAATAGTTCAGCAGTTGCTTGCCTCTCATATCTTACCTTTCTGATAAGTAAGCCTGCTTTCAGTTTATTCTATCTGTGCTATATATATTTCTCTGGACAGAGTATTATATTTGCACTATAAGAAAAATCCAGCCCTTTGGACTTTCCAGAAGTACCTTTGGTACTGCTTTGTGTAATTCATGCTCCCAGACGCATGATCTCGGTCAGGCTGCTGTGTGTGGGTTTTAATTTTTGTTCATTGTTGTTTTTATTCCCCTGAAAACACACACACTTGACTGTTAGATCAATGTTCAGCAGAAGAATTTGTTCAAATTGTGTGAATACTTTTTTGAATATGTTATTAAAATGTATTAACTTGACTACAGAAAGTTGCTAATAGAACGGACAAAGAATACCTGCCTTTCTTCACCTTTTCTTTCCAGAGTTATACTATCTGTCTGATCTAGATTTGACACACTGATTTTATTTTATTTTTTTTTCCTGGGGTCAACCTAAAGTCAGGAAATTCAGAGCAAGTACTTCAGAACTTGACTGAAGTTTGTGGTATGTCTATTGTTTTAATGTGGACATGGTTATAATTTTGCTGCTGCATTGAAGAATAATTGATGTCTTTTTTAATTGAACCCAATATTAACCCTACTTGGCATTTCAGCTTATCACTACCCCTGAAGCTGTTCATTCTCCTAAGCACTGGGTAGTCTTTATCATTAAAAAAACACCACATATTAAAGTGCAGAGTTTGAGTATAAGATGGATTTGGGGGGTTGGGATTTGTTTGTGCTTTGGCTTTTTGGGTTGGTTTTTTTTATCTTGTCCTTAATAAGAAACTGTTAGCAGGCTTAACCTTGGATGCTGGAGATTAAGCCCTATGTACTATATTGAATATTCACAAGTAATTGTGCAATTCATTTTATTTGTGATAAGATCAAAGGCAAAAGTTAAATATATGAACTTGGAAGAGATGCTTAACAGATAACACTTACCAGTTAATGTGTTTGCTGTTAATATCTGACATCTCTGGATGCATCTGTATGTACCCGAAGTGTTAAAATAGCCTCAAAGAATTTGACCAAAAAAAGATATTCTATTTTAAATTCAGAGGTGTCAGTTAACAGTAGTATAGTGCTCATTCTTTGATAGACCAGCAGATGAGCCTCTACTCTGGACTGGCTCCCTCAGCAATCAGAGGAGGCTTCCCACTTCAGATTGCTTTTCCAGTGCCTTAACAAGGCAGATTACCTAATGTTACAGCTCTACTTTAAGGGCAGGAGAAGAAACAGAGATAAAAATAGGTATGCAGATGGAAACTGTTTCACTTTTCCATATGCTAATAGCAAACTACTAGGCTCTTAATCAGCCCTCTCATTAGTGGCTGTATTTTCAAAATGGTCTCAAAAGGATCTTTAAATGTGAATAGCCAGAAAGAGATCTGCACAGAGAAAATGGAGCAAAATTCTGAGGAAGAAAGAATTCGATGCGTTGTGTTAGTATTCTCAAGGAGTAACTGGAATGCATTTTTAAGTGTGCAAATAGCTCTCACATAATACAGCATTTTTAAAGCTAAAAAAAGTCTTTAAATACCAATCTCTTTGAAGAGTGTATCGGGAAATCTTTTACATTATAGGCTGCCATTGAACGTGATAACTTTCTTAAAACATTTGAATTTTGTTTTTGTTACTTAGGAAGTTTTGCATATTGAAGGGAACGGTCTTAAGGGATGTCAAAGACAGTAAGGTAAAACACAATGTTGGTAACATACAAATGGGATCTCAGCATATCAGGAAATATAGGTGGAAAAAAATATAATGTGATGCATCTTCAGATCCTGAGTATAGGTGGAGACTTACTGAAAGGCATGTAATATTCAGCATATTTATCTGTATATACACAAGAAAAGCCTCAGCTTCAAATATCCAATTGCATATTTTTCTGAGTGGAAAATATTTTTTTCCCATCCTCAAAGATGGAAAAAAAAATTAACTCTCCAGCAACACACTATATTGTTGATGTTATCGGTGCTTGCTGCATTTTTTGTTGTTATCCATTATTTTGTAACAACTAAAGCCTTGTTTGTTTGGAATTTCAGTCAAAATAAATAAAATGTGTTGCACATTATGTGAGGTGTTATGAATATACAATAAGACAGCTACATTTATCTCTGATTTATAACATGGTTGAATTTCTGAAAATGGACATGATGCATTTCTAAGAGCGATGATGTTATGGAGGAATCACTGTCAAGGTTTAACTGATATTTTCCTTAGAGTCCCTTTACCATAAAGTGCAATGTCTTAGCTTTTGATTTACTTGGAAAAAGATTTATACTGAGCCTTCCAACCACTCAAATCTTCCTAACATAGACCCCATCTTTTCTATGTTGTATGTGATGGATTTTGATGGATTCTGTTGAGCACAGCAAAAATAAATCGTATCTAGCCAGTGAATATTCACTGCTTCCCTGATTTATCTACCTTATTTGCCAATGGACTTTTCTGCTCCTATTACGAAACAGACATTTGTAAAAAGGTCCTGTATTCAAAATGAATTGTTTCATATTGTAGAAAAAAATATTTATTATATCACATAATATGCAGTCATATGAATGTGACTACTTCTTGACTAATGCAGAACATTTATACACTTTGGTTTTGGTTGGTTTGTTGGGTTTTTTCCATTATTTCTGCCCATTATACTGCAATAAAACTTGCCAGTTCATAGAACTGGTTTTAAGAGCACTTTTAGGACAATGAGTAGCTAGGATGTCACTAACAGCAGAAGTTCAGATAAGCTGGAACAAAGTATTCTGGGATTCACAGCTGGGCAAAGTAATACTAAGCATTTTGTTTTCCCCAAATTCAAACAATCCATAGGCTGTGTAGTTAGGAATCCAGGTTCCCTGAGTTCTTAGAAGTGTTCCTACTCATTTTAAATTTAGGAGGCAAATAGACAACACAAACTGAAATTTCTGTTTCTAAAGCCCACAATAAAGACATGCGGAACTTGCAGATGTGTATTTTAAAGAATTTTAATAAATCTATTCTAAGCACTGAAACAAATGACTGGTTTCCAATCAACTGATACCTCTTCAGTTATCAAAGAGTTTCTAATACTAATTGCTCTTGTTTCAGCTCTTGAATTTCTAATCTGTTATCACCTGTAGATGGTAATTTATTGCTACTTCTATGTTTATCCAACCTTACTTCACCTCAGCTCATCTTTATTCTTTTTGTTACAACACACACATACCCCTTAAAATGTGCTAATATACTTTGAATTTTATATAAATCACTTACTACTTCTTCCCTTATCCTCTAACTTCTCATTTCCTCTTAATATTTCCTTATTCTGTTGCTATTTGCAGGGCCCTTAAAAGTCTCTTTTTAGGAAGAAAGCTTCCCTACCCAATTTGTCGCACAACTTTATAGAAGAGTGTTGAAGATTTACACTGTAAATGTCAATTTTAGTTCATTATTTAAAACTGTGACTTCCTAGTGTTGCTTGAATTCTTTAGGTGCCATCTAGCCTTCTGAAACCAACCCAACAAATAATAAGAAAATAAAACCCACACCAATAAAAAAGGCAATATATTACAGTTTTACTCTTGAAAATGCACTTTTTTTTAAAATTCACATTTAGGTCAACCTCAAAACAGTTTATGGTTTCCCTGAATCTGTCATGCTCTCTTTAAATTTAGAGTAACTCTTGTCTGTAGTACCTCATCTAAATAAATACTGCTGATCTGTTTCACGAGTCACGGAGCATCTCTTGAGGCTTCTAAGCTTTGGTTTTCAGCACCTTGGTGAGGCCACAGTTTGGAAAGGACTAGGACATTAGGTGGAATTACTTCAGAAAGTAAAGGACAGCATTTTTGAAGGTATATTCTGTGGCCAGAATTCATGGGTCACTTCTTTTTTTTTCTTGGGTGTTTTTCTTGGGTTGTTGTTTTGGTTTATTTTGCTTTTTAATAAGGAAAGCCTATTCTTTAGGAATTAGATGTTTTTAATGTATTGGAATCAATTTGCCAAGAATCAGCAAGTTATCTTCTGAGTATAGTGCCACGGAGGAACATATTTAGAAGGCATATGGTAGAGAAAGCAGGGCGTGCTGCACCCTGGGAGAGCTCTTCCTATTTTCCTGCAGTACTTCACTGACTAAAGCACATGCATATGGGGCTCTCTTGAATGTGTATTAATTGAATAAGAGACCATTTCCTAATGATGAATTCTATGCTCATTTAGTTTCTTTCTTGTTTACAAAAATAACACCCTTGAACAGTCAGTATATAATAATTGCTGGTCTCCACTAAGAGAATTAAATAACATGCCTTTGTTATTCATGATTCACTTGGCTTCTACGTAAGATACAACTTTCAGCTAAAGCAAAGAAAAAGCCAGAAGTGGATATAATATTTTACATTATATAGGTATGTATTCTACTTCTATACATATACAGAGAATATAATTTAAGATATGATTTAACATAGTATATCTGCATATCCTGTGTTAATTCTCGAGTGCCCGATGCCTTCTTTTCAAGCACACTGACACCTGCAATCAAGGGCAAAACACGACTTTTTGCAGTTTTTCTTCTAGTGCAGTTCCAACAAGACTGAGCTAACTTTTAAGCCAGCATCTATTTCAAATACTAGCAGTAAGCTGCAGTGTCGCAGAGCTCACTGTGGCCTGCAAGTGCTTTCTGAGAAGCCTGACTAATTAGTGCATGCTGAGTTTCATGCTGCTCTAGCTGAGCTCCTGATACCTAAGCTAAATATAGTTCCACAGGAAGCCCCTCCAAAAATACAGTAGCATAGATGTGGGTTTTTTTTGAAAGATAGACATTTGGAGGCAATGCACTGCATGTCGGTCTTGAAGGATCAAAACAGGGTTTCAATGGGATATGTGTAGCAGACCTTTTCATAGCCCACAGTAAACATTTTAGTTCCCTGTTATTCAACAGAAATCTGTCTTGAATTTTACATCTTGAGGAAGAGTAAGCCATGGACTGACTCCAAAGCGAGCAGGAGCTAAACCACTATGAGTACTCTGCATACTGCATCTAGATAGAAATGCCCCAGAGCAATGAATTTATCATATGTGTTCAATTCCTAACTTGTAATAGTAGTCTGTCGACTTTAGTAGTCAACAAAAGAACCTAAAAGGAAAGTGTAAAACCACATGATGCAACTAATACAATCTATGATCGTATGTGAATTGCAGTCCAGAATTCACAGCAGAAAAGAGGACAATAGGATGGCCAATGGTCTCCTGGGGGACAGAGTGGGTCCAGCAGGAGGTTCTCCTCCCCCTCTACTCTGCCCCAGTGAGACCACATCTGGAGTAGTGGGTCCAGTTCTGGGCTCCCCAGTTCAAGAAGGACAGGAGAGAGTCCAACACAACAAAGGCTACAAAGATGCTGAAGGGACTGGAACATCTCTCTGCTGAGGAAAGGCTGGGAGCCCTGGGGCTGTTCAGCCTGGAGAAGAGAAGCCTGAGAGGGGATCTGATCAATGGTTACAAATCTCTGCAGGGTGGGTGCCAAGGAGAAGGGGCCAGGCTCTTGTCAGTGCTGCCCTGGGATAGGATGAGAGGCACTGGTAGCAAGGGGAAACACAGGAAGTGCCATCTCAACATGAGGAGAAACTTCTTCCCAGTGGGAGTGACAGAGCCTGGCCCAAGCTGCCCAGAGAGGCTGTGGAGTCTCCTTCTCTGGAGACTTTCCAGCCCCCCCTGGATCTGTTCCTGTGTGGGCTGCCCTGGGTGACCCTGCTCTGGCAGGGGGGTTGGACTCGATGATCTCCAGAGGTCCCTTCCAACCCCTACCATTCTATGATTCTAGGTATTTCCCTTTCTACTTTTGATTACCTATTTATTCTTGAGAAAGTCTCAGTCTTTCACAGATGCTTCATCTGACTGATGGACTTACTTTGTAGTGTTACTATATGTTATTCTTATTTATCTTACTGATCTTGGCATAAGATTTTACTATAATGCTAACATACCTCTGAGTCCTTCATTAGTATCGTATAGTAGACCATGTATGTCTCAGATCAGACTTATCCTGAAAGAATATTCTTACTCCTTGAGGAGTACTACAGATATTGTTTACCAGTTTTCCAAAGAGAAATACAGTTCTTTTGTAAACCTAGTCTGCTTGTGTACACATCATGAAAGTATTAACCCTGAGTTTCATAGGTGGTCTGATAATGCTTGTTACTGCATTTGTCAGCTCTTTCAAAACCCTTGGATAAAGTCATGTAATTCTTACAACAATTTGATTCCTCCTCTAATTTAATCCACTGCTCTTATACTTTTTGATCTCTCTGTCTTTGGGAATTCCTCCAAAGCTGCTTTCTGCTTCAGTTCTGTATATAGGCACCTCATATTGACTCTGTCTGAAGAACTAGGTAAAAAAGTCCCTGATGGTACTGACATACCCCATGCTTTCTGCTAAGTTTCCAAAGTTTGGTTTTTACCTCATTTTCTTCTAATTTTTGGCAACCTTATTGCAATTGTAACCTGCTAGCCAGATGATGTTTAGAATCTTGCTTGCTACCATAATTTGTGTTCCATTCAGAAAAAGTCTCTTGAAGACCTACGAACTTTGTTATTTAAACCACTTCAGTCCCCGTGCTGTTCGCTTTGTTGTTGTTGGTTTGGTATACACGAGTTTTCAGCTCTCTCCCCTGGCTGTCTAACAGGATGGTTTCCAGGCTGATTCCTATGGATTTTAGTTTTCTATTCTTTTTTCCTTTATTGTCTTTCAAACTGCTGTAGCCTACTCATCTAAAAAGAATCTGGCTCCCGAATCGCAGTGTCGCAAACTACCGCTTAGTTTGATCTCACAAAGCATGTCAAATTTAATTATGTTTTTTTCTTTAGCAGTCCAATCATACTTATTTACAGGAGTTATTTCAGAAAGTTACTTAAGGCAAAGTCAAGAATAGCCTATTCTCTTGTATGCTTCATAATGACCTGTTCCAAGATGCAATTGTTTAGTACTTTCAAAATTGTCTTTTCAATTTAAGTTGTGATGTGACATACAACTCATTTGTATTTGGTATGATAATTGTCCTAGCAGACTTTGTAACATATTGTCCTAATCTCTCTGAAAACCAGCAAACACTCTCAACTGTAAGAATATTCTACAACCTGGATAGTGCTGTAGTCTTGACCTATCTAGATTCTGACAAGTGACCTACATATACAATATTGTTTACTCAGAAATCTCTCTAAATTGGCCCAGGAAAGACTGGCTTAGACTAAGAATTATCCCTCAGGTGCACAGAACCAGAAGTCTCCTGTACTAGTCCAGTGCCCATCTAGTGGAGGAAAAAAAAGGCAGTGCTGTTGGGGTAGGGAGGAAATATGTGACACACTTCTCAAGTCACATCGATACGGAATCCCATATTCAGTGCAGCGTGAAAGGACACGATAAACTGGTGTGACCTTCAGAATATTATCGTGGTGGTTTGAATGTGTAGAGTCATCAGCAGAGTCATTATCATCGGGGTGATGTGGAAAAGAGACGTAGGTAACATTGATAAACCACCTTTGACTCGTAATTTGCCTTTTTATACTCAGGATGCATGGCATATGTGTGTCCAGCTGTGTATATACAATGTAAACACACTACGTATTCTCAAATGTTTGCACAGACACTGCTATTTCTTCATAGACATGTTTATGTGTTTGTGGTTTTTGCCATTGGCTGAAAAGATTTATCTTGCCACGTTTCAGAAGTGCAAACTTTTGCCAAAACCCAGTTAATCTTATCTTAAGTCTTCTTGTATATGCAGATTTGTTAGTTATATATTCACTGCACTAATGCATTTGTTTCCAAAGCGATTACTATGCTATTCATCCTTTTTCTGCTCTGGAATAGTCTATAGCAATGAGAGTTTCAAACTCCTTTTCTTAAAAGACAGGCAAGGTTACTAATGAGGATGTTACTGATATAAACAGTGACACGGGAGCCCTTATGTTCCTTGAAAGAGATAAGTTTGTTGTTGCAAATAAATTTATTATGAGAATGTTTGAATGTGATGAAATAGGAAAAGGAAATGGAAGGTAGTTGTCTTTTGGGCTTTTTTCTCAAAATGAAGTGTGAAGTGAAGGAATGGTGAAAGAATCACTTTGCAGAGGCAGTATAAATTTGAATCATAATAAGCTTTATATTGTAATAACCTTAAGAAAAAAGAGGTCAATCATGCAGAATTATATGTGGCAGTAATGGACAAATCTCCTGTGCATATGGCATGTTCCCCTGTGGGGCTATGGACTCATACAGCATCATCAGAAAACTGATGGGTTCAGAAAAAAGAGAAATTGCAAGTGAATGACAGCAACATCCATCAGCCTTGCCCTGAAAGAACTACTCTTATCCATAGCCTCAACAATAAGTTGTGACAGTGTCAACTGTAGCTTTTACTTAGTGTAAAACATCATAAGAGAGACTAATTTTGGGAAGAAGCTGGTAAATGGGACTTAAACTTCAAGAAACTAGAGAATAAAGTGCTTATCTCTTATTTCTTGCTGTGTTCAAATGATCCTTGATGCTTTATGGTGATGCTGATTGTCTACATTTATAGAGTGTGACCAGAGAAATTAAAAGATACTTGGAAGACAGGTCCAGCTCTTTCTGAATTTGAACTCTGAGGCGTGATGGACATACGAGTTATTAATGTATAGACTTACAGAGTTGGGATTATCCAGCTTTGTAGTGGAAGTTGCATAGAGCATACTTAATTTTTCATAGTGAGATAAAGAGCTGTGTGCAACCAAAGTCAATTAAGCTAAATACATAAAGATGTCTAATTATTTTACTAGGCAAAGAAGGTCTTATTCTCAACTCTCCTTTTGGAGGTCCTTTTTTTGCAATGATGTAAAATTTGGATTGTTACTCCTGATTTACGGTGGCGGGAGATGTCCAAAATTGCCAGTTTTAGATGCAGAGCAGTGCTTTGAGTGCTGTGTAACAACATCCAATGTGGGTATTACTCAGCTGCTTTTTCACCTGTGAGAATAAATTTACAAAGTTAATTCCATGATTAGTATTGCTATCCAGAGCTGTTCTTCTGTTCCCAGTGACAGGCTCTTGGTCTGACTGGTTAATTCACAATTCTTCAAAGCAGCTCTGAAGACAGTTTTAGTGCTCTGTTAAGATTTCACTGAACTGTCCGTGTCTGGAAGATTGATCAATAATACTAGTTGTTCAAGTGACCTTATGTTGACATATGGGGGATAGATACGATATGTCCCTTGACGCTAGGGACGAGGTTGTCGAAATCAAATTCAGAATGGTAATTTACAATCACTTTAGACTCTCTCTGAGCTCCCGCTACCACTGCTTGAGGACTGAGCATGCCTGTATCAGACTTTGACCTCTTTACAGTAGGACACGGCCTCTGTTTTGGAAGCTCTAGCTTAAAAACATAAAAGAATCTGAGGATGTTTTCATTTACATCTAGTAGTTCATTAGATACAAGTCACAAAGTATTTCATTTCCCTGGAAATGTACAAACCAGGTTGGTAAGAAGTTGTCGGATAATCGTGACTCGTGGGCACTTTTCCAGTTTTCTACCATTAAGTGCTTTGTAAGATGGACCTTGATGTTCCTGAGGTGAATGGGGATTTTGCCATTAACTTCAGTAGGAATTGGCCTGGGTGCTTAGTCAGTGGGATCTTCATCTACCTCTTCTGTGAGTCGGCATCATAATGTTGTACTAACTTACTTATTTGCATGAATCAGATCTCTTCCAGATCATAGCTGCTCGTATATTACCAAGTATGAGAACAAAATGGGGTGGGAGGAGAAAATGAAAGATTCACAGAAACACCGAGGTGTTTTATAGAGATCCTTGGATGCAAAATGATAAATACTGACAGTATCACTAAATTTTGTTCTGTATTTAGCCTCTTGAGAGGGATTATTTCACAGTTTTGTTGTTTTGAGCGTGGGTTGCTTGTGTTTTTGTTGTTTTTTTCCTGTCCTGGTATTCTGAATTGTTTTCCCAGTATTGTTATAATTTCCTCTAGGATTGATTTGCAACACCTCTGTACTCCATACTAACTTAATCTTATTTTCTGTTTTCAAATTCCACTTCTGTTATGCATACCCTCATCTGGTTGTACCTATTTCACACCGCTTTAGGTGTGCTTTGATGCATACATCCCCAAAAAGTTCCCTCTTCAGGTGCTTTCTGTGGTAAGTAGAGCAGTGGTTGTGCATTTGCTGGACAAGAGCCTTGCCATCTTGACTGGCCTTCAGTCCATTACCATGAAATATCATTGAAATTATAATACCCTTTCCATAGTGGGTAATGCAGCTCTATAAAAACACTCTGCAGTCAGCAAAACTATTCCATCCAGAGTTAGTAATTGCTGCTGAACAGCAACATCTGTCTGCAATGTCTACCTTCGAGCATCTGTAAACAGAAGCAGATCACATCTAAAGCATGTATTGATTCTATGAAACATTCGGCCTGCGTGCACCAAATTAGAGAGCATCAGTTAGGGGCAAAATGTGTTACAAAACATGTATTTATGCAGCACTGGGACATATCTTCCTCACTAGGACTAGCTGAGGTTTTAGGACAGCAAGGAAAAACTAAAAGCATTGAAACAAGCACATTTGGAATGGACATGCAAGAAGGTGAAAGACAATGAGAAGCACTGTGTGTTCTCTACTTGGTCTCCAAGAAGGCTTTAAGTAATAGTGTTAGACACTGGCAGAAGGCAGTTTCATCCCCCTTTCTAGCACACCAGTAGAAGGACATATACAATCTATTTTATGGGAAGATACAAACCTGTATTCTCCTAGGTGGTACTGAAAAAAAGTCTGCTTGAAGAGCAGCTGCAGTATTGCTTATATCCATTGATAGCATTTCTTGAACTCCTACTAAGTTTTTAACCTCGGTGATTGCTTACCAGAAGATATAAGGAGCTCTTTTGAGTTCGTGCACTGCAGAATACTGGTATCTTTTTAAATAAACATGTAAAATATTTTGCATTCTTAAAACAGTATCCATGCTTTGGCTGTTGTATGCTGGTCACCGTTGACTTCTTAGGTTTTCTTTGCTTTTATTAAGGTATTTTTCATCTGCAACCACATCTTACGAGTGCAAACAGCAAGTTAGATTGAAAGTATTCTGTGAAGTTTCCTTATTCACAGGAAAAAATTTAAGTGTAAAAATACTTCATCTGGATCAAAATAGGTTTGATGGTATCACAGAGGTCAGGAGTTTCAGTGATCGCTTTTCAGTAGTCTCCCTTTGTCTAGAGAATAAAGAATTGATGCAGGAACTGTGATTGATTTCTGAGATAGGACTTCCACATTTTATATATTAGTTTAAATAAGCAGTAATTTTCTTTTTTCTTTTTTGAGACCCTGTCAAAAAAATGTCTCTCCTCTCTTTGGATTTCATTGTGCCATGGCATAATACTTATCTCCGATCCTCTTCTTTCTCTCTCCCTTCACTACTTGTTCACACACCTTGTTAATTTACTTATTTTGTTTTCCTGTCTCAGTTCCTACTTCTCCCCCCCCCCCCCCCCCCGTTGTCCCCTCACCTGGTCATGGTGGTGGTAATAACGATGAAGATTTTTCTGAAGCAGTGAGGTCCTTGCAGCTAAGAAAAATCCAGCTAAAACTATGTAGATTTCCATTTTCGTCTTCAAGCTTGCACAGAGTTCTATAGGACCAAATACTGATGTTTGGAGCTAAATGACTTTAAAAAGAAAAGAATTCTCATTTTTCAGCAAAAGCTTCCACCCTGACCATTTTAGAACCCTCGGATATTGTTTATAGCAGTATTCTGCAAAGTGGTACCCAATAGAAAAATTGTAAGAAACCAACTTTCTGTCCAAGAGAGCTTAGAAAAGAAGACCAAATCCTGCAATCAATTGATGCAGAGAAATGCCACTCCATTAATTTAATAACAGGCTTCTGCAATCTGCTTTCAGAGCTGAATCTTACACAAACAGCACGGAGGAGATTTAGACAGAGTGACATAATCTTGGTGTACATTTTGTGCTATCTTTTCCACGTTTTACTATCCTCACCCTATGCAATCACTCCTTCTGCCCTGCCCTGCCTCCCTATCGCAGGATGCATATGCTGTAGATATTTTCTAGTTAAGTGCCAATGCAGCTAAAATTGAGGAATTCAAAAATTGCTATCTGTATCGCTGTTAAAATAATTTATTCAACCACTTTGAAGGAAATAGGGCTTTTGTGGTGCTTTCATGATTTAATAAGAGGACTGTAGATTTCATTCCGTCGTATTTCTAGGTGCCAGACATTTTGTATTTCACTCCAATCCCTGTTGAGCTGCTAACAATTGTCTGCAATCAAAGCGCTCGTGGATGTCTCGCACAACCTTCTACTTCCATTTAAAAAAAAAAAAAATAAATAAAAAAATCTGTAATTCAATTCAGATTAAAAGACTTTTCTCAATATACATCTAAAATCTTTTGATCCCAAGCTACACAAAAGATTTTTGTTAAAAGATATAGCGGGTCTTTGACTCATAAAAGTACAGCCTAGGTCATGATATGGGGTGTGTTCTTATCTAAAATGTCTTTAACCCTGGGGGGATGCCATACAGTGACTCACAGAATGAACAAGGATGAGCTCCAGCAAATAAAGTCCTACATGAGGAGGTAAACCAATAAGAGACTATTATTTGCCCCTCCCATTTTCCATTGTCTTGCGACTAAGTGAAATTCATGCTGTCTCGAGTGGTACTTGTTTCCTAAGCAACTTATCACACTTGGTTTCTGTACAATACCGATCATCTCAATTTTTTTTTTTGAGGGCCAAGAGCAGTATACTCGGCAGGTCATACACCATGGCTTTTGTTGACAGCTTTACTGCTTTAGGTGCTTTTAGATATGCAGTAGTTGAAGCTGATATGAATCTGCAAATCCCGGAAGATAGTCACTATGCAAAAGTGAATTCCATTGCCCATGAAAGGCAGGACCAAGGTATACCTGCATGAATATTTTTTTCTGGGTGTGTGATACAACAGGGACCTTTCTGGTGACAAGCTCATTGCTAATGGGATGGTGTGTGGTGGATGGACTGCGACGTAGTAGATCTGAAGACCTAAAGTGACAAGTGAAACCAAGAGGAAACCTTGTTCAGGAAATTCCTACAAGGGTTGACTATGTTTTGGTTTATTTTACATGAATTTATAGCTTTGCTTGAGTTGGAAATGGAAATCATGTATCAAAATAAATAATTACTAACTTTCTTCTGTAAATTTCATAGTAAATTCTGACACGTGGAAACAACTCTCATCTGAGTGTTTCTAATACTGTTCCATCTTATCCAAATGCTCACAAACTCAGGAAACATCACTTTCATAGAACTGTATTGATACCAGACTCTTGAGGTGCAGTGAAAAGGTATTTTTTTTAATTTCTTTTTTTTTTTCAAGTGGGTTTTTGCCCTTATTACTCACATTACTTGTGATACAGGGCTAATGTTCTTGAATTAGCATAAATCAGCATTTCTTCTCTCTCTGTTGACTTGAGTGATTGGATCACTTGAGAACCTATTCTGAAATTCTTACTTTACCTGAAAGCTTATTTTGCTTTCCTTAGACATTTACAGCAAACCCTTTGAAAAACATTTTAGAGCAGTTCTCAGCACATGGCCTGAGGTACTGCTTGTAGTGACAGGAATATACTGCTACAGCCAAGGGTTAAGACAAGCCAAGTATGATGTTGTTCATAGCTCATTTCTTGCTTAGTGTCACGGACCGGTCAGCAAGGATGGTGGGGCATTCATTTAAAGCATTTCAATTTCGGGGAGTATTCTCTTGCACTCCTCAAACTTGAAAGCTAAGAATCAAATCAATCTGCAATCGGTATTTAAAATATGACTATCTTTGCGGGCTTCTCCACAAGATTATAGTACTTGTAATCTAGCTGAGATTATTTTTAGAGCTGGAAGTGCCATATCCAGCTGGGAACCAGGTTGTTTCCCCATTGTAAGACACCCAAAATCTTAGCAATCTTCAAACATGTTACATGAGCAGTTCTGCATCTTGCCAATACTGGTCTTCACACCAGTTATTTCCTCTCTTTTTCAATCAAACACACAGACACAAGTGAGAAAAAGAGGAGAACAATTTCTTTGACAAGTTGCTTAAAATAAATGGGAGACTTTGAAGGTGCCGAGAAATTCTGAACGACGGAGATAGACCAGAACCATGTGGTCAGAGAAAAAGTGCTACTGGCAAAAGTGCAAAGCAAAGCGTGAAAAGTATCGTATGACTTTGTACTCTCTCAATATATAATGATGGTACCCCTTATCACGTAGACTTGTTTGGGCACGCGGAGCTTCGAACGAGGGTAAGGAAGTGTTACTGATGTCAGATGGTAAGCAAATGTTACCCATGTAGACATTTACAGCTAGCAAAAACAATGCAGATCATCCCAATCTTTACACTGGCAAAATCCAAGGATATACGTTAATTTTCCTCGCATAATGCACCACGCTATCCATGTGTATGGAATTGTTTGAGATGTTCCGTTACTTTGTTCTGGACTAGCCAGACTGAGAGAAGGTTTCACTACACGTGGCACACTGGCACTCTGGGCCCAGAATGAGTGTTCCCTGATGAGCAGTGCATACACCAGATCAGAGAACAAATGCTAGGGGTCTTGGCATAGCTTTAAATCTTTGGTTATACTATTGTAGCATTCTCATAGAAACGTGGTATTTTTTCTGTCCCTGATTTTATGTTGATAAGCAAATCAGAAATTCCTGTCAGTCCAGCACTGAATATTACCAGCCTTCACCCTCAGGTGCTTATTGATACCTGGTTTGAATATTCAGACACGGTGAATGAAACATTTCTGGGCTGTAATGGTAATTCATAGCAAAGACTCAGAACCAGCTCAGAAATCAGGAGTGTCAGACGCAGTCCCAAACTACCACTTGCAAATGAGTTTCACAGTAGAGGATTTAAGTGTTTTACCTTGAGACCTCCTGTTCTTATTATATGATTGCAGAAGAAAAAAAAAAGAAAAAATACAGCTGCCTATTATACACCTAAAGTAAAATGATTCACTGTACGGAGGATCCACCATCTTCCTTTCAGGGCTATATTTCAAGAGGTTTGGCAGGGAAGCAGACTAGCTGTGTGCGAACAGAAAGCTCCACTGGTGAGCAGGGAGTGTGGCTCTGGAATACCAGCTGAAAAACAGAAAGCTTGGAAATGGGTGTAGGGGTGATGGGGGTGTTGAAACGTTAACAAATTCTTAAACGTTTTTTGACTTAGTTGTTTGGGGGGGGGGGGGGGGCGTGTGTCTTTTGAATGCTAAAACGAGGCGGTTTATATTTATCTCGCACACAAATTCTTGTCTGTTTCATCTGGGCAAGTGTATTTTCCGTCTGTGTAATTCCAATTGTTACAAATATGAGAAGGTGGTGAAAATATGGCTTAGTGACTTCCCCCCAGCTTTCCCCCCCCCGGATGTACTTTTAATGGTTTTTTTTCTTTTTCTGGAAGAGAAAGAAAACCGAACCTAAGCAGATACTTGATCTCCGAGGCACAATGTGGTGTTTAAAGCGCTGACGGCGGGGGAAGAGGGGGGCACGATCCGTTCGCCGCTCCGGCAGCGCTGCCAGGGCGTTGGGGCGGCAGGACGGTGCAGCCGAGGGCGGGGAGCCGCTCCCTGCCCGCAGGACGCGCAGCTGGGGGGGGGGGGGGGGGGGGGGTGTCCCCTGGCCCCGCTTCAGCGGCAGGTGGATGCTGCGGGGGCTTCCCCGCTCTTCAGCGCTCCAGCCAAGGTAGCTGCCGGTCCCTATTAAATGGCTGCCCGCTTTTCGGGGCTGCCGGCTGTTTGACGGGTTCGCCGTTTGGGTTTTTTTTAGCAGCCCCGCCGTCTCCCGGGGACAGCGCTACCCCCGCCGCTCCCCCAGGTGAGGCTCCTTCCCACCCGCATCCCCCCAGCCCTTCCTCCTCTTCTCCCCGGGCAGCTCCCCCGGCCCCGCACCCCTCCCGGCTGCTCCCGCCCCCAGGCCAGGGTGTGTGTGGTGTCGGGCTCGGTGGCTCGCAGACCCGGGGCACCCCGCCGGCCCCGGCCGTGAGCGGCGGTACCGCCGAGCGCGGGAGGCGGCCCGGCCCGGCCCGGGGGCGGTGGGGGCAGGACAGGGGAAGCTCCGTGCGAGCGGGACCGAGCTGTGCCGGGGAGGGGGCGAGCAAGCGGGCTGGCTGTGCAACACCCTCACCCTTGTCCCTCCCCGCTGCCCACCCCCATCCGCCTGAGGAATTTTTTTATTTCCCCCCCCCCCCCTTTTTTTTTCTTTTTTTAAATTTTTCTCCTAGATTTTATTATTTTTTTCCTTCCCTCCTCCACCCTCCTGCGGCGAGTTAAACATTTCTATTGTTAATTGACGCCCCGAGTGTTCCCAATCCCTTCCCCGCGCAGCCCGGGCCGGCCGAGGACGCGAGCACGCCCAGATCCGCTCGGCGAAGCAGCACAGATCCGCGGGGCCGAGCGGGTATGTGCGGGAGGAGGAGGAGGAGGAGGTGGTGGTGGTGGTGGTGTAAAAGGAGCTACGAGCACAACACAGATTTGCGAGGCATGATTTAACCCCGGTGTTTGTTGTTTTTCGGGATCTGGGTTTTTTTCCTTCTCTCCTGTCTATTTCTCTTTTTTTTTCTGCTCAGGATTTAAATATCACTGAAAGCATCCCCACATCAGCTTTCCGCTCGTCTCCGGTTTCTTCCGAGGCACTAATTGGATCACACGCTGCATTTGGAGAGCTTGGGTGTTCTGCCCGCCAAGGTAAGTGGGCTTACGAACCTTCCCGGGGTCTGGATGGTCACTAAATGGTTGACTGCCTTTCAGGGGGGTATTTTTTCTTCCCCTTTCCCTCCCTCCCTCAGCCCGGTGGTTAGGCTTAGCTCTACCTGAGGAACTCGCATCCCCCGGGTTAAGCGTCGGTCGGTGTATGGAAAATGTGCCGGCGGGCCCGGCTGTGGGAGCGGGGCCGCGGGGGCTCCGCGGCCGCGGGGGCTCCGCGCCCGCCCCTCAAGCACCAGCAGATGACCCGGGGGAGGCGGCGGCAGCCGGCGACCCCCGCAGTCCCCAGTGCCTCTGCCGCTGGAACAGCGCTTGGCAGCGCAGTAAGGAAGGAAACAGCCTAATCCCCCTTTTACAAGAAACTATTCGTCATCATTTTCTTTCTTTCCTTTTTTTTTTTTTTTTTTATGAGAAAGACTGTAGGCGCCCATCTCCTCTCCTCCCCCACCGCCCGCCCCCGGTGGAAGCGCCGGCTCCTTTGCCCGCACCTTGCCTCGCTTCAGGCGGGTCTTTCCAGGGAGCAAAAAGTTAAGCTGCCCCCCC
>JANVCC010000040.1:14499212-14566813 GCA_025345505.1 Todiramphus chloris collaris
CCCCGGCCCTGCCACCATACGCACGCTGTGCATCCCCCTTTGTAACCTATTCCCCCTCTGTCTAATCCCAGTCCGTCCAGCCCCTGCCCCCAGTTTAAAGTAGGTTGCAAAGCCGCTGTACCCTGCAACTCCTGAAACTTCTCTCCGATATGTGATTTATATTCTACGCTAACAAAAAGGATAACAAAAATATACACGATCCTCCTGTGGATGACTTTTTCTTTTTTTTTTTTTTTCTTATAGAAAAAATAATGCATTTCCTTCTTCCCCTTTAATTTTTTTTTTTTTTTTTTTTGGCAAGGAAATTTGCTCCATCTCCAGCAGCAACCACTGCTCCTTTTGATGTTGTGGTACGCCGTGCGCATGCGCTTCACATTAGAATTACTGCACTGGCCAGAATAAGTTGGATCTCCTCTTCACTGAAACCCTAAATCATATCAAAAGCTAAAGGGATGCTGAGAGTCCGGAAAAAGGGTTACTTGGGGATTTGGTCCTTCCCTTTAATAATAGCCGTGGTGTGTGCACAGAGGTAAGTGATAAAGGTACCGCTTGAGCTTCACTTCGAATTGCACTGCATGCTTGCCGTGGGAGGAATGTGCAGCTGGGGTCTGAGAAACAAGAAATAATACAGTAATATTATTTTATTGTATCTTATTGTAGTGTCAATGACCCCAGTAACATGTCACTGGTAAAAGAAACCGTGGATAGACTGCTGAAGGGCTACGACATTCGCCTGAGGCCAGATTTTGGAGGTAATTTGACTGCTTTTGAACAAGAGAGATTTACACATCCGGGCTGCGTGGCTTTGGTGTGTGTGGTTTCTAAGCGTGTTGTGGGTGCTGTTGCTTTGAGGGGGGGTGTGTGTGGCGTGTGTGTGTGTGTTGCCATTTTTTTTCAAGCTGATCCAAAGTTAAGAGCATTGTTACTCAATTTTCTTAACACAGGATGCTCTTAATGCGATCACTTAAATCTCCTGTTATGTTTGTAATCGGTCCCTCATTTTGTGCGCGTGCCCATACTTTATTAACCCGTAATTAAACCCGTGTTTCACTGGTTACACCGAGATGCAAATCTCTTTAAGTTTACCCAAGGCTTGCTCCTCTCTGCCTAATGTGCCTGCGATCACAGCTACTATTTTTGAGTACAAGATGTGCTGCTAACTGATACAAAAATGTCATTTAACCCCCTGCGTGCTCCTACTCCCAACTACTTCGTTCATCTAGGAGGCGTTCGCTGTGGGTATCCCCTCCGCCCCGGGCCTCGCTGGCCCCCGTCCCCCGGGCTGCCCCCTCACCGAAGCGCAGGGCCGAGGGTGGCGAGCGGGGTCGCGGAGGCCGGCGCCGGAGCCGCGCTTCCCAAGCACGGGGGGCGGGGGGAGCGCCCACCCCGCCTGCCCCCGGCCGCTGCCCGCCGGCGAGGCCGCGCTGCCCGCCCGTGTGCGCGCGTTACATAAAGCTCCGCTGCCGCGGGCGTGGGGCGCGGGGACAGCCCGGGGCCGCGCGCGCTCCCCGCGGGCCGGCGGCATCCCGCCGGGGCTCGCGCCGGGGAGGGAAGGCGCGGGCGGCACTTGGCGCCTTCCCCCCCCCCCCCCCCCCCCCCCCCCCCCCCCGACTTTCCGGTTTTGTTGGAACGTCGTTTTCGTTTCCCTGCCGCCTTAGTCCTGCTCGTGAGTTAAGAACGAGTTAAGTTGTTGGAGATCACATTGCGGACCATCTTGTTGGTTTGCAGGTCCCCCAGTGGCCGTTGGCATGAACATAGACATTGCCAGTATAGATATGGTCTCGGAAGTCAATATGGTGAGTATTTAGGGTTGGGGGTGGGTGTCCCTTCTCCCGCCCCTGCCGAGGAGGAGCGGTGACCGCGGGCAGGCGGTGACCCGGCGGGGCGGGGCGCGCCACCTCCCGGAGGGTCGTCCGGAGGAGGGGGGGGTCACGATCGCGATTTCCTATTCCCCCCCCCCCCCCCCCCCGCCCTCCCGGCGACGGGGCCGCGGGCGGGAGGCGGGGGCCGCGGGGCCGGTTGCTGCGGCACCGCCGGTGCCCGTGCCTGGTGTCGTGAGGTTGCCCGTGCGGTGCCGGTGCCCGTGCGGTGCCGATGCCTATGCCCATGCCCGTGCCCGTGCCGTGCGGTGCCGCGAGCAACGGCGCCCCCTGCCGGCCGCGCGCCCACACGGCACCCCGCCGCCGCCTGGCCGCGCTGCCGCTCCGCGGGGCGCCGCGCAGAGGGGGCCGCGCCCGCTCCGGCTCCGTGGGGGAAGAGGGGGCTCGCCCGTTGACACGCCTTTCCCCGCTGAGTTTTGGGTTTGTTTTCTTTGCTGCAAAATGTGAAGCCAAGCCCACTGCCCGCTTCGGCTGAGCAGCGTGCTTTGGGCTCGGACGAAAACAGCGCTTTTACTTCCCCCGGTGTGTATCCCAAGCTTACCAGCTGGTTTCTTTCTTGTCACCTGATGTTCTGGGCGGTCACTTGACAAGTTTAATTTCTCCAAGGCGTTTGTTTCTCTTAGCTGAATAGTCTGCACCGAGTGTGCTCAGACGCTGGACTTGTTCATAGCCAAAATAACCCAACGCTTTCTATGCTTTGCTTTCCTTCCCTTCCCTGGGGCACTAATGAAATGCGGAGAAAATTGGAGAAGTCTCAGATTTTACTGTAGAAGAAGCCGTTCTTGGTTTAGAATAAACTTTTCCAACGCTTACTTTCCTTACTTGGAAATGTTTTGGGTCAAGTTACAAAGTTTTTTAGCCTGACTTACATCTTACTTGGTTAAGGACACAGAGCTTGATCTAATAGAAGACAAAGCAAAGACACTGCAGCATGGTAGCAGCGACTGGTACAAAAGAAATGTTTGTGAGAAATACTTGTTCCCGGTGATAGAAGTTGAGTGGTTGAAGCAAACTTGCCGTATCGAAGGTGTAAGGAGGTACCTTTCTAAACGTAGATGTTATTTTAGGGGTACTGCCGTAGCTGTAATGCTGCATTTATTTGAAAGTGGTGTTTTGAAAGTTGCCACTTGAGTTAATGTCATTCTTCTGCTAAAATACCTTGTTTAATTCTTCAACAGCACGTTTGGGTTCTCAGAACCTTTGCACGGAATGAACTGGCAGGCACTTGTCCTCAAACTGGATGCTTTGTGTGATGTACAGGAGCTTTTTTTGTAATGGAAACGATGGCCCTTGGCCTAATCTGAGGATGATGGTACTGGTGGTTGTGCTTTGAGACTGGGAGGCCCTGGTGACACAGAGCTTTATGCTGCTTTTTCTTTTTATGATACTAGGAAAACTCTGCAGCTCCTCACCTGGAGCATCGTTACTTGTGAAGTATTTTACATGGCTAAAACGGGCTTCCAGACTTTGTCCACTAAACTTTTAATTTAGTATTCTATCTTCAGGAGTTTTTAAGTGCCAAGGAAGAAAACAGCATTGTGTTTCAAACTGGTTGCTTTTTCCACCAAAGCACTCTGGGTGGGGGAGAGGTGGACGTACAGAGCTATTTCTTAGGCAGCCATGAGCAGTGTGGGAGTGATGAGGCTGTGCTTGATGGAGCTGCAATCCACTAGGTCACTGTTACATCCCTTCAGACCTGGAAGGTAGTGCCAGATGTTTTATTTTCTTGGGAAAAGACTGTGAAGGTTCTTCTTTTGTTTCTTTTAATGATTCCTAGGATTTTGGCCTCCAATTCAAGGTGCTAGCATACCAGGGCACTGTGATCTGACACTTGCAGACCAACTGTAACCCTGAGTATTATTTTTAGGATTCTGTAGTCAGTTTATTGTGTTTCTAGATGGAATGTTTGACCTCTGTGGAAAAGTCTTGTCAGACTATCTGCACAGCTCTGGTGGGAGGGGGCAAATGGACACACAGTTTTGTCCCGCACATTTGCCTGAAGTGTTTCAGCTCTCAGCTTATTTAAGAAGATACCTATTTCTTAAAACCAGACCTTCATTGTACATAATTACTTTTTTTTTCACTTACAGTTCCAGAAGAGATTCCAAAGCAAGCTTATTTTCTTTGTCTAATTGCAAAATGTAACACGTAACAGTTTTTTTAACAATGATCTGTATAGCATGGCAAGCACCAATATACCCTGATAGGCCTGAAATAAATGAGAAGAGACACGTGCAGGCAAACAACAAAATTCTTGGTATACAAGGCCTTTCTCCTTGATGAAGTCCCCACTAGAACTCGGGGTAGAAGCCAGGAGGAACACCGCTGAATGCTGGCGGATGCAAAGCCTTCTGAGATGAGACACAGAAGGAATCCTTTGGATTTATGGACCTATTTTTCTGAGCCATGGGCTTGCTGTTGCTTTGCCTGTAGTCATGGCAAACGGGACCGAGTTGAGACAAAGGCAAATCATTGCCTGGGGTCATGTAGTTGTATTAATGGGATCAAACTTCTGCCTTGGGAGGAAGGCTAAGTAATCATAGTTACTTAGCTTGAGATAATTTGTATTAATTGCAGTGTTAACTGTAAAATGATCACCCTTACATTTCTCTCCCAGTCTTGACACATTCCATCTACCATATACATCCGTGCTGCTCTGCAGGCAGAAAGCTTGTCTCCAGTGGCATGAAGTAACTCATGAAGTTTATACTTTGTTGAACAAGAGAATTTAGAGTCATTGTTACATAAAAAAGTGTGTTTAGGATGTTCAAGAATATTATTGTTGACTTTGAATTCTTAAAGAGGTGATACATACTTCACATTGTAGCAAACTCCTAGTATAGCAGGCTTTACAGCTGCCTTCCAAATACTTCTTGTACGCGACAGAAGTGAAGCTGTGAGCTGTTTAAGTTTCTGACTACAGAAAAGTTAAACTGACATATATCTTGATTTCAGAGTGCTGGTGGTGCTTGCAAACAAAATGCTTTCCAGTGCTGGGGAGTGCACTGGGAATTCACATGAGAAGAGAGAGAGCTTCAGGCATACGTGGTTGTTGACAAGTCTCATGGCTATTTGGACTCTAAGTTTGTTTGTTTGGCTTTGGTTTGTTTGTATTATGCAAAGAAAAACTATACCTCGGGTAATGATTTTATGCAGTACAATAATGATTATGGCTAATTCCACTCACTTTTCTGGACCAGGCCCTGCAGTATTGTTGAGTTTATGCTCTATGCTAGTTATATTGCAGATTTTTCCTAAGATTTCTCTTATTTGGGTAACAATGGAAAACTAACATGGGGAGGTGTGAAAGTGACCAAAATGGTTTTCCTGGGCTAAGGAATTTGATCTTATGTAAGATTAGCTGTATTGTGGTGAGTCTAATGCAATGTTCTTGAGGTAGTTTCCAAGTTTCTTACTGTACTTGGATTTTCTTAGCTTTCTTTTCCTTAATACTAACTCATTGTAAAAATAATATCTCCAGAGAACTTAATAATATTTTTTTTTCCTTTTTAATAACCAGTGTTAGCTGGGATGTCACATTATTCCATTTTCTTCTCAGTTAATTATTGGAGTAGACCCCTTGACAACACAGCAACTAAGACTGTTCTTCATTCTGATTTTCTACCCTTTCCTAACAATAGTTCCCTCAACCTGTTGAAAAAATTGGTACAGGATCATTAAGAAGCAGAGAAAGAAATTTTCTTCCCTAGACACCACTGAAGATTCTGCATAACATGTGCATTTGATCTGTCTAGATAAGATGTAAGAATTTCTATGGATAATGTCAGCCATGTGGTGATTTCCAATACCTTGGGTTATTCACTATTAAATAGGTCAGCATCTTCTCCACCGTGCACCACCCCCCCACCCCTCTTCCTTGGTCTGTGGCTATTCTGGGACTCTAGTACAGGATGTCTCTAAAAGAGAGAGAAAAGATCTACGGATATGTTTGGGTTTTTTGTTGTTTTGTTTTTTTTTTTTTAGTTGAGGAAATACACACTATTTGAGGTAATGGGTTGTGCATTAACTACATTCGTACTGTGGGTCATTGGAGGTCTGCAGAGAGGAATCTGAACGCCTTATTTAATGTGAAGTATTTGCTTGCTTATCAATGTACAGATTTTGGCACGTGGACTCAGTATGTGTACATGGAATTTAATAGATACAATAGATTGGTTTGTCTTAGTGGGAACCATTAGGGTTGATTGAGTGTATAATCCTTCCATCAAGTGGGAGCCAGAGGAACAAAGGAGCTGCTATCAACTATTTGGGAAAGGTTTACTACTTAGCGCATGCCAAGTTTTACACGACAGAACCTAGTAAGTTCCAAGCTCTAAAGAGAAAAACTTTTTATATATATACATTATATTTAACTTCTGTATATGAGATATGCCGAAGTTGTGTAAAATACAGAAAAATCAGAATATCCTCAGTCTGAAATAGTAGAGATGCAGGTGTAACTTGCTAACAGACCTCTGACTTTTCAGTTGCTTTTGATCATGGAGATCTACTATTGGTTTTCTTTAAATCTTTCATGTTTTCTTAAGCTGTTTTTGTAGGGGACATTAATAAAGCTCA
This sequence comes from Todiramphus chloris collaris, assembly GCA_025345505.1. NCBI lineage: Eukaryota > Metazoa > Chordata > Aves > Coraciiformes > Alcedinidae > Todiramphus > Todiramphus chloris. The sequence continues at coordinate 14,505,671 of JANVCC010000040.1, forward strand.
AAAGACATAGGTTTAGATTACAAAAACAATGGGAACTGTACATCCACCTCTGGAGTAGCAGCAATTATCTTTGTGTGAAAAGGGAAGAGATGGCTTGTGATAGAAAAAGAATCAGGAGTTAAGTGTTAAGAAAATAAGGTGGAGTTGTTCCAAACCAGAAAACTCGGGGAGAAAGTCCTGGTAAAGAAAAATTGAGAAAGGAAATCTCAAGAGAGAAAAGGTGTCCTATATACACTGGTACTGAAAGAGGTGAGAAAAGTGGTTCCTGTCAGCAGTATCTTCCTTGTCGATTCATTCTAGTTGCACATGTTGCTGTACATGATCCGTGGAGAGAATAAGGAAAGGACAAGACTGAAAATGCATTGAAAAGAAAGTATTAGAAATGTCGGGAAGGTGTTGCTTCCTTAATCCTAAATAATTCCTGCTGCTCAAGAGCATGGGTCTTATTATTTCCCCTGTGTCATAGTTGCATATTTTTCTTCGCACAAAATTGCATTTCTCAGCAGACAGTTTGAATTTGGCTCTTGCCAAATTACTGTGCTTGTAACTACTGACTCATACTGAAGTGTCTACAGAGACTCCTGGGAATGCAGAGCAGGTGATGTGTATTGTAGAAGGGAGAACTTTTTTTTTTACTCAGACCTGTCTCACCTGTTCCTTCATTACTGTCTGGACTAATGTCACAAGACCCTTATTTTCACACTGGAGTAAATTACATTTAGCATGGACTTCCATTTCTTGTTACTAGATGCGGCCAATTCGGGCGTTTTCCATTCTTAGCTTTAAGGTATGCAAAAATAAATAAGAGCTCCTATGTTCAAGTAAAATGTTTATTGTTGGGGACCAAAGTGAGTATTCCTGGTGGTACACTACATTTGAATTGACATTTTCACGTTGGTTTTGCTAGAACGTGTGTAGCCCCAGTAGGAAATTTATTTCTCTGGAACATATATGCAGGAATAAAGTGAGTTTGGAACAACTAAGCTAAGAAACAATAATATATTATGTATATTTATATGAATTAAGTGTATTTGTATTATATATATATCTAGAAGTATGCCATAATTCTTGTTGTTCCTTTTTAAGGTCAGCATAAATGGTGTGTTAATTGGATTGCACTTTTGGTGTGCCGTGTGTTGCAAAACTCTAATTTGTAGGAAATCTTGTTTCGTTGATGGTGATTTTTCAAAGTGATCGCTTGCTTCAGCAGACCAGGGGATGGTTGGCAGTAATTTAAAGAGATTGCCTTGGAGAATATTTGTACAATTGAATTAATAATTATTGCCTCCTTCTTTTTAGAAAGCCTTGACCTATAAATATTTAAGTAATTTGGCTCCTGCCATAGAAGAAAAGATTTATTTATCTGTAATATGTTTTATGGGCAGTGTCTTGATGCTAAAGCGTAGGAATGAACGTGAAGCGTGCTTTGTTAGCTCCTTCTGTAGGCTGCTTTATTTCATAACTTCTCTATTGAAAATCACATAAAATTTTTATAGATGAGCCATGTAGTAGAATGAAAGATTTTTATACTGTGCTTTACAAACTCGTTACATGTTTAAACTCTTCCAGTGGTCGTATTTGTGCTTGTGAGTGACTTTCAAGTCTGTCAGTGCACCATGACTAAATCCTTATTATTCCTCCCTCCCTGTTTTATTCTTGTACCCTGTGCAGCCCTCTGCAAGGTTTATAGCAGAGCCTTTAGTATTTAACCATGTTGAAGTACAGTCTTTGATAGCAGTAATTCTCTTTATTTTTCTAGAAGCAATCCAGGTTCCTTGTAGGCTTTTAGTGGTTAATGCTGTAGGTCTCTGCAAGTGCTTCTCTGAATTAAGCAAACAAGATTTGGTCCCTTCATTTCAAAGGAGGGTGCTCATCCATGAGATAATTTTTGCAATGCCTCTTTTAAGTAATGGAAGCATCTTATTTGTCTTTGGAGTTAAGAACCTCAGAAATAGTCAAATGTCTTGAGTTATTAATACTGAAAAACCAGCTAGTATGGGTGGATGCAATCTGTAATTTAAAAATAAATGGATGTGTATCATTACATGAAAATTGTGGGCACACTGGGGGCTGACAAAAAGATCAACAGGACAGAAGCAGCCCTTGTGCTTTATTGCAATTACTCTTACTATGCTTCTGCAGGGGTTCCCACCCTGCTCACATTTCTTGAGAGCAGTGCCATGTGCAGTGGACTCACACTGGCTAGTGTCTCACAAGCCTGTGGACTAGTGATGTGGTGGGCATATCTACAGTTTGACCTGTCCCAATGCAGGCCAGGCTGTGGAGTAGCAGTGCTGGCACTTTATAGGTTTTGCCTATGAATTTGTAGATCATATTTAATGTAGGTTATCACAGGCCAGATAAAGCGTTTATTGTGGGAGCTTTTCCCATGGCTCCAGTCTTAGAGAACAAGGGGACAGTGCTCTTTCTGTCTACCCTGAGCTGCTTTTTTGCATATCTCTAGCAAGGCTGAAGCCTATGAATTTTTATTCTGTAAATACTGACACAGGGATTAATTTGTTGATTTTTAAGTAATAATAATTAAACTATGTGTGTGGGGGGGAAAAGCAACGCTTCTGAGAAGTGCATTTTGCATTTCAAGCTTGTGCTGTTGTAGTAGACGTGGCAGTTCAGAGTATTTCCACTGGTTTTCCTACAGGCAAACAGCTGATTCATTGTGATTGTGTTGAAAGACAAATTCAGCTCTGTAAATCGTGAACCAACAGGAGAAAAATATTACAGGAAGTTTGGCCTTGGACAGAGGCATTATATTAAATGACCCTAATGAATACATATTAAAAAACCCCAAAAAAGTTCATCTGCTTGAAGTGGAAAGTCTTTGTTCCAGTGCCTGCTCTCCAGACTATTTCTTTCTTCTTTTTTCCTTTCTTCTTTAATGAACAGGCATTTCCATTAGATAAGCAACTCTGTGAAAATGGATTGAACTGCAGAATTTCCCTTCACAGTTGAGTGTCCCGATTGCCACTCTCGAATGTCTCCTTCCTGGGGTCAGGAGTTCTGATTTCTTTGCCACGTAGTAGCCTGGGTGCAGTGGACCTCTAGTCTAGACAGCTTATTAGCCTCTGGTGCTTGTGAGTGGAAGTATTTAGGTTGCAGGGACCCAGGAACAAAGGTCTGTCATGTCATGAATTAAGCTATGAAAGGCTACCAACACATCCTTTACCTTCTCCTCTGTTGCTGGGAATGTTTTTGAATTGCAGTAGCCATCACTTACTGTTCTGTTAGGCATGACTTAAGCATACTGACTTCACCTGATTTTTCATGAGATTTAAACTCTGTGAATTTGTCTGAATGGGCTTAAGCAGGAACAACCTGTCTGCTCCCCTGGAACAGCTCCATCCCGAATAGAAGCGCAGTACAAATCTTTGGGAATTGGGAAAATAGATAGTCAAAAACTTGTGAAGGTAACCTTTTCCACAAGGGAGTCATCACAGGCAATGGCAGCGAAGAGCTGGTTTGGATTGACATAGGGCCAAGGGCCCTAACGGTCAAAATGCCCTGAATGGGTTTGTTTTTGAGATAAGACCCTTGGAGAAAAATGGGCAGAAAGTTTAGAGTTAGGTAAAGGTCATGCTAAATCCGTATGAGATGAGAAGGTCTTTCGGGGAAGTTTGTGGCTTTTCATATATTTGGGTTTCTGAGAATTGTGGTGCTTGTGATTTTGATTTTCAGAAGGGTTTCTCATTCCACTTCTTCCACTGTCCACAGCTGCTAAGTAGCCAGAAGTTCCTATTGCTTTCAAGATGCTGAAATCTTTGCTGCCCCCTCAATGAGAACTATCTGTTAAAAGATGTAAGAAGTATCCCAGTAAGATACTGAAGCCTTTTGCAAAACTATTCACTGCCGTGGATGCAGAGGCCTTTGAAAATCTGCTCCTAATTTCCATGATAGCTTAATTTTATATTTTTTAAATGAAGTTTAAATTATTTTTTAATGCTTGGAACAGAGATCCTTTGAGCTCAACTGAGGAAAATTAGTGCTAAAGTTTTTTTTTTTTTTCCCTTCTCTGTCTAGGTCTTTAAAAAGGTGTTTTGCAAAAATTACATGCATACTTTATTGCGTTCATTTAGTGAAAGTACTGGAATCTTGTTAATTCCTTACACTCCGTAAGGGTAAATATGAGTTGACATTTGCATAACAGTTATTACCCCCTAGTCCAGGTGCATTGAGCGATCCATATTTCTTTCTTTTATAAAGTGCGTTTTGGAGTGAATAGACACTGCATCTCCAAAGGAGTTGTAGAGCACTGTGGAAGTTTTTATTATTATTATTATTATTATTATTATTTTCCTTTTTCAAGGAGGCTTTGTTAGCTCCTTCAGGGGTGTTAGAGTAACAATGCTAATCCGTGTTTGACAAGATGTGCACTGAAGGAGTCATAAAATGTAAGGGAAAAAAAATGGTTTGAAGGTCCAGTTGACTTGAGTTTCTAAATAAAATAATTTAGGAGTGTGAGTCTTTTATTATTCCTTGTTATGAAATGATTTCTTCTTTTAGATAACATCCAGGGAAGAAGGAAATATGACGTGCGTGTTTGTTTTATCCCACGTACAAATGCAAAGCAGCCTTCTACAGCTGATTGCATCGTTGTTTCGCTCATCGTGGAGGTCCAGAAATGACCCCAGAAGTCTTTGAATCAGTCTGACATCTTCCTAACACTTATATGAATGCTCAGTCCATTACCCTGTCCCGTTGCTCTTGTTCCCTGATGTTTTGTGATGTGAGATTCCATCCCTAATAGAATTAGAGATGTAATGTTCATAGTTTGTAGCACTGTGTATCTTGTAGCTCTGTATAAAACGCTTAACCTAAGTAGATAGAAAAATGACTTGCAAAATTTTTTTTTTTCAATTTTGAAAGAAACCTTTTCAAAGGTGTAGGACTGTTTACTGAGTTAGGCATAGTTGAGCCCTTTCATATCCAGATCCAGTTAAAAATACATCGTTATGGCTTATTATACAACATTATACATTGTATAAGCCCCCTCCCCCCAAATAGATTTGTAATGGAAATGCCAGGAGACCCTCAACTATAATCATTCTTGCTAGTGAAAATGCCTAGAAATGAATACAGTTTTCATCGATCTACTGTTATGTGACACAAGTGACCACTTAAAGAGAAATCCATAATAATTCTCGTTAACTGGCTGCGTTCAAAAATGCAGTTAAAAGTACCCACCTCTGTGCCTCGGCTTTGCAGAAGGCTTCTGTGAGCTTGTCCCACCTGAGATTTGTTGTCTTAAAAGTGTAAATAGGAGGCTGATTTTTCCACTGAGGCTATTTCTGCCCTGTTTTCACAGCAAACAACAGGGTACTTAACTTGAAATGCAATACCAACTGACTCCTGTAATGCCTTGGACATGAAGTGTGCCTGGGGACAGGGTAGTAGTCTCCAACGTTGTTGCTGTGCAATAGGTGCCTTCTGAAGTGAATGGATACACTTGGTAGTTTTTATCGGCCAGAAAGTCACAAGAACTTGCTGGCAGCTTTGGATTTAAGGATATTTAAAAGCTGATGAGTCCAATCATAGGAAGCGTGTACTTTTTTTTCTTCTTAGTCTTGAGTCTGTACCATAACCAAATGCATTGGTGAGGGAGCATTAGCAAGCTCATGTGGTTCCTACCAGGACCAAACTTTGCTTGTTGAAGACATCAGTCGACATCAGTATCTTTCTGTCATTCTTTTTTACTTTGAGTTAAGCGAATAAAATGAATCTTTTTGTTCCGCATCATGAAATTACCTTGGGTAAGGTAGATGGTAATGCCAAGTCTTAAGTGTAGAATTAAATTGTGATTAACTTTTTTAATTGAATTGACTTTTTGAGAACACAGCGATGTATGAACTTCTGATGTGGCATTTGACATTTTAGAGTGAGACTCCTATGCCACAATAATATGCTGACTAGATAACAGTTTTGTTAAAGCATAAAGGCAGCAATTATGTAGTAAAGATTCAGAATGAGTGATTTCGATCAGAATTGCTGCTCTTGTATACAAAAAAATCTTGGTTTAATCAGTTTTATGGGGAAACAATTGCTTTTGTAATGAAGTATTTCATATTTTCTGTAACTTTTTGAAAGCAAAGAATGTGCATATGTTTTGTGCATGTTGTTAATGTGTGAACTATACCTTACAAGGTACTTTCAGGATGTGTTTGAGACCTCCAGCACGTCTCTTTCCAGCATATGACCTGTGCTACAGCCAAGTTACTCTGTCACTTATTGGGCAGGTATCATAGAACCATAGAATGTTAGGGGTTGGACAGCTGGAGATCATCGAGTCCAACCCCTGCCAGAGCAGGGTCACCCAGGGCAGCCCACACAGGAACAGATCCAGGGGGGGCTGGAAAGTCTCCAGAGAAGGAGACTCCACAGGCTCTCTGGGCAGCCTGGGCCAGGCTCTGGCACTCTCACAGTCAAGAAGTTTCTCCTCCTGTTGAGGTGGCACTTCCTGTGCTTCCCCTTGCTACCAGTGCCTCTCGTCCTATCCCAGGGCAGCACTGACAAGAGCCTGGCCCCTTCTCCTTGACACCCACCCTGCAGAGATTTGTAACCATTGATCAGATCCCCTCTCAGGCTTCTCTTCTCCAAGCTAAACAGCCCCCCAGGGCTCTCAGCCTTTCCTCAGCAGAAAGATGTTCCAGTCCCTTCAGCATCCTTGTAGCCTCTGTTGGACTCTCTCAGTATTTCCCTGTCCCTCTTGAACTGGGGAGCCCAGAACTGGGCACACTACTCCAGATGTGGTCTCACTGGGGCAGAGTAGAGGGGGAGGAGAACCTCCCTCAACCTGCTGCCCACACTCTTCTTTCTGCCCCCCAGGAAACCATTGGCCTGCCTGGCCACAAGGACCCACTGCTGTCCCACGGATAAATTACTGTCCACCATCATCAGTATCTTTGTTGTACTGTTCAATACCTGCTGATTTTACCAATCCTCTTCTGCAAGAGTGTGCTTTTCTGAGAAACTTCTGAAATACACAAACTGTAGTTACTTGGAAGCATCACTCCATGGCTCCTTATTTTAACAAAATAATAAACTGGCTTTAAACCCGGGTCGTTCCCACTGTAGTGCCCCACGGGTTGCATTCACTGATGTCAGAAATACAAGGGTGGCTTTAGTTTTCTTGGAGATAATATTTATATTGCATATATTTTTCTGGGGAAAAGAAGCTTCCTGTCTTGAAATGTGTGGGGTTTTATGCTGAGTATTTGTGGCTGGCATTTCTGGGATCGATCCTTACTGCAGAAATGCTGACATGGGGGTTTTGTTGCTGGCTGTGATTTGTGGTGTTGCCGTTGTGTTTCTGCGATTGTTTTTGTTTTGTTTAATGCTAGTGCCAGTGTAAGCAATTGTCTAAGGTATGCTCTGTGGCTAGCGTTGAGTGTGTTGAGACAAGCAGTCATTTGGGAGAGGGAGGAGTGTGTGTAATTTTTTTCTTTCTTTTTTTTTAATCATCAATTTAAGGAGAGGGCAGTCTGTAAGATGAGGCTGTGTCTGTGGAATTGGCAATTGTTTTTCCTGTAAATGACAGTAGGACTTGTCAGCTGTTGAGGACAGAAGGGCTTCTCTGCTACTGCTGCAGTTTATTACGGTCTGTAAGTGGTGGCTTGCACAGGGGTGTGTTGAAGGCAGTCTTGTTTTTGGAGTCTTCTATCTCACCTGTCTGGTTTAGGAGAACGTTCATTTCATCTTCTGACTGCTACTGATCTTCAACTTTGTTATAATACACAAGTATTTCATTAGGGCAACCCTGTTCTAAGTTTTCGAGTTACTCATGTATTCTTCAATAATAAATTGAGATTACAGTCTTTACATAATCTTTAAATCTATTTATGAAACTTTAAATTCAGAACAGGAAGTTAGAACATAAAGTATGTGAGACCTGCTGTTGAAATCTGAGCGGAAATGCATAGAGTTACTCAGCATCCAGAAAAACTTTTACCAGAATTTGATACCTCATTTGCAAATATGTGCATGCACCGTGTTCCAGTGAGCTTGATATCTTACATAAACAGTGACTATTTATATTTGCGATCTTCCATCTTCATATATTCAGATACTAAACCTTAGCATCCCCATTTGTGTTGTTTCCATTCAGTAGCCCCCTCCATCCCATGGTGGAGAGCTCCTTTGTTTCTCCCTCTTTCTCCTGATGGGTATTTCCAAGATACTGCTCGTGCAGAAAGAAGCATGGAGGCAAATTCTGATTGTTGTCTGCGAGGATATTCTGCCTCCCTGCTGTGCAAGAAGGAGGATTTAGGGGTATCCTAGTTTTTCTGGGACAGAATCCTAGGCCAGCCATGGTCTGCAGGTCATTAGCAGTTTGGAGCCAGCCAGGGCAGCTGACCCCAGTTGGTTACAGGCGTATCCCATCCCATAATTGTCATGCTCAGTACAAAGAGGGAAATTTGCTGAGGATGGAGGGTATTTCTGCTTGGGTCTCTTCTGATGTGCTGCTCCTCTTCCTGCTTCTCCCTGACCCTGGAAGGGCTCACCATTTAGGTCCCAAGGACTGCTTTGCTGTTTACTGTGGCCACCGTGCATTTGCTGGGCTGAGTGTAACTGTACGCTTTATACTGGCTCTGGGGTTAGTTTGGCTGTTTTGTTCATGCTTTATACTGGCTCTGGGGTTAGTTTGGCTGTTTTGTTCATGCTTTATACTGGCTCTGGGGTTAGTTTGGCTGTTTTGTTCATGGAATCACACAATTGTCAGGGTTGGAAGGGACCTGAAAGATCATCCAGTTCCAACCCCCCTGCCATGAGCAGGGACACCTCCCACTAGAGCAGGGTGCTCAGACCCCCATCCAGCCTGGGCTTGAACACTTCCAAGGATGGGGCATCACCAGCTTCTCTGGGCAACCTGTGCCAGTGTCTCACCACCCTCATGGGGAAGAAATTCATCCTACTGTCTGTGCTGAATTGACCTATCTCTAGTTTTAATCCATTCCCTCCAATCCTATCACTGCCCCACAGCCTAAAAAGTCCCTCCCCAGCTTTCTTGTAGTTCTCCTTCCATTCAATCCTTTTTCTTTTCAACCTGTGCATTTCCTCTCCTTTTCCTGATCCTCCTTCCTGTCTGGGGAGGGGTTATGGGGTGGCAGAGCAGCTGCTAGAATTTAGCCATGGGTACAAGCTGAGCATAGCCAAGGGGCTAGCGAAACTGGTGTGTTGAAGAGAATGACACCCCCTGCTCAGTCTTTAGGTCCATGTTATTGCAGGCAGCATGTCTGGGAGCTCCTTCTGCATTTTGAAAACAGCCCTTTTTCCTTCTTCATAATAGAAGGAATCTAGGGAGGGGTAGTGTCCTGGGATCATGTCAGCCCTTGTGACTGGTATGCCCTTCTTGGTTTTTCCTTTCATAGTTTTTACGTGTAGTTTGACCACAACATTGGCTACCACGGGCACGTAAAGAATGCATGTAGAACAGCTGAAATGCATTCATGGACTTGATATTGATCGCCAGCTGAAGTGCAAACCTCTCAGTACCATAGCTGATCTGCTTCTCCACCATTTCCTCTTGTACTTACTGGTTGTTTTTCATTCATTTCTGAGTTGTTGTCCATTGGCTTGGGTCTGCAGTGCTTCTTTCTCTCTCTTCAGTTCCCAGGGTCTCTTATGTTTATTCTGGCTGGTACAGTGAAATGGTCGAGCATCACTGGTTCAGCAAATGTGAGCATGTTTGCAAACAACAAATACGTGAGGTTGAATCTGTAGCATATACATATCTGACCGTCAGCCTTCATCTAGCTGGCACTGCTGTTATATCATGGCACTGAGTAATGGCAACCTGAGTGCTTTCCAAGCAGTTCTATATGTTCTGTCCTCACGTATTCGTTCGCTGAGGATGCGTATCCTTTAAGACATAGGCATGTGCTGGAAGTTAAGCCTGTAAGTGTTTTGCTGAAGAGTGTCTGTTCAATCACCCCAGCTTCAGTCTGGAAAATGGAATATAGGTAGGAGGTGGGGGGAGTTTTCCATTGCAACGAATGGGAATGTCATAAACAGGATGATGTCTTGAGTTGCAAGTGGCAGATTAGATAACCATCAAGAGAGAAAATCTGTTTTCCGGCAAATATTGTCAATGATAAGGAACCTTAGAAGAGAAAGATAAAATGTGATATATAGGCAGAAATTTTTCGACGCAGGGTATTTTTTCCAAATTTCCCTTGAGGCATCAGCTGTTCTCTGAACATCCAAGAAGTTCGTTGTGCTTCTGATCAGCTTCCCACACGTTCTCACCCACACCACTTTGCTGTGTCATCTTAGTGTCATTTTTAAATACTAACAAAAGAAGCATTTTGTTTATAACACAGAAATAAAAATCTTGAGAGGGGAAAGAATGTTTTTTTTTGTATGTTATTTCAGCAGATCAAAGCTGACTCATGAGTAGCAAATACGAAATAAAATCATTAATGTATTTAAAATGCACCATTCCTGAGTTAAGGATTTGTTTAAGAAGCACTTTGATTATAGCCATCAGATTTCATAGACTTTTTTTCATACGATTGGTATTATTTTTAGATAGTTTATCTTGCTACAAAGTATTACATGTAGAATATATATAACAGTGTAACAGTTTGTTAAACTAGATACAAATGGTACTAAATTGAAGTGGCCAGGTACACTGGAGGCCAACTGGGAAGATGGAAAAGCAATCTTTCTGGGGGGGAGGGGATGGAAACTTGGCTTGGGAAGTTTTTGTTGACCCTTGTCATTGCCTGCTTTTATGGGGGCCTGAAACAGGAAGCTCCTGGAGAGAACAGAAATATGTTACTGCCACCATGGCAGGCAAGTTATTTGCACCTAAACTAAAACTTTTCAAGATTACTGAACTAATACTGTGTGTTCTTTTGGAAAGGTGAGGTGAAAAAATGATTCCTTGAGAGATCAGTGAAGCTTAAACCAGTTTCCGCTGGGGAAAAGGGATAAACGGTGTTGATCTTGGTCCCTTTCTGCTGAGCAGCTTTCCAGCCACTCTTCCAAAGCCTGCAGGGTTCCTGGGGGTTGTTGTGGCCCAAGTGTAGGACTCAGCCTTGTTGAAGCCCATAGCGATTGTCCTCAGACCATTGATCGAGCCTGGCCAGGTCCCTCTGAAGAGCCTTCCTACCCTCGAGCAGATCAACGCTCCCACCCAACTTGGTGTCATCTGCCAACAACTGTAATTGTAGTATATATAATGATGGGAAACATGTCCTTATGAACCTGTATGCTCTTTAGAGTAAATAATGCTACAGGAGAGGTGGTTTGGCTTACAAAAGCTCAAGACTGTTAATATCGTGTCATTTAGGCATCTGTTGGGGCTTAGCACCTTTCTCTGGAGGCTATATGCCCCTTTTTGATTAAAACTCAAGATTTTTGTTTGGATGTCAACTTGAAAGCTAAATCACTCTTTGGACAATATAGAAGACCTTTAGGTCTACGTGTGCTTATCCACAAATTTTGACTTGTTGATTAATTTAAAAGATGTGCAATAACTTCTGCCTTTAAGAAGTCATCTCTTGCTGGTGACATCCATACAGCTAGGATGTTTGTATGTTTGGAAGCAACCTCCCTAAAATACCATCGAGTACCAACTCCAGGTAAATGCTGCCTCTTCCGTTTATGACCATTCTAGTGCATGCCCTTCTTTCTGTTCTACCTAGATAAAGTTTGATAGTGTTTTTATCAAATACGCTCTGTTTATGCTTTCGGTTTTCATCTTGCATCCTTCCTTTAGAAGGATGTCAATGTGTGGCCTAGAGAAGAAGGAAATAAGGCTAGACTACAGTGTGCCACCCTCCTAAAAAAGCTAACAAAACAATCCGTGGAGAGTGGTAAGTAACGTATTGGTAAGTAAGTTAAGTATTGGAGCAACCCAATAGCGTCATGGAGTTCCTCTCGGTTCTGTAAAAATAAAAATAACCCTTTGAGTGTAGGAGCTGAACCCCAGTTCCTTTTTAGCTGTGTTCCTGCTGTGTAGTTTGAATGGCAAATTAAATGAGTGGTTTAGTTAACTTTAACTGTCTGGTGATGAACTTCTGTCCTGGCCCTAGGCTGTCTGTAGCACAGAAGTAATCAGCAGCATAATGCTTGTTTTGTTAACTGAAGAGCAGTGACAGTAGCGTTTGGTTAGAGACTCCTGGCAATGTTCTCTAGTCAGTGTTCACACAAGAAAGGATGATGTACTAAGTGCTACTAACCCATAATTATTTGTTACCTGTTTATGCAGGTATCGTTAACCCCTTTTTTAACAACTTGTGTTAACTTTTTCCCTTAACGCTTTCCAAACCTTTAGGTCTGAACAAAACCAGTGAGACAGAAATGTCAGGTAGGAGCATTCAGAAAGAATGTGAAAACCACTTCTGCATTCCTGTGACTCTCCAGTGCTTTGAGAAATTTAACGGAGTACCCATTCATACTGCTTGTAAGAAAGCAAATCCAGCAGCAGTGAATGTGAGAACATCTGGAGTGCAAGCCAAGTATCTAGGTCAACAAATGACGGCTAAGTTGCCGCTTAAAAATGGTACAAGTTAAGGATAGCGGTTGATCCTTCTGTGGGATTATCTTAAAGTCGTACTTTTTTGTTGTTGTTTAGTGATTTAATTTATCTTTCAAGTTGCTGGGAGAACATAATTTTCAGCTTCAGCAGCTTTCCACATGCTATTAGCCTTTGGCTAAGGCAATTTTATTGATCTCATTATTAATGTGCATCAGAAAGTAGGATTGCAACAAATTTTGTCACACGGGAGCAACGTGTCTTGAGAGATCCTTGCAATAAAGGATAATGCGCCTTTGATGTCTGAATTGCTCCAGAGAAGAGAGGTTTTGTTTAAATTTAAGCTCTGGTTGGGAGGTGTTTAAATCCTTTATAACTGCAACTTCCAGACTTTTTCGTCTGTGCAGTCTGGGGTTATTCTCATGCTAGTAGAGGGCAGGTCAGAGTAGAAGACACATATGTCCGCAGTGGAGTACTTTACTAGATGCGTAAGTGTATTAGGTTATATGAAAAGAGAAATGGTGAAGGTGAATGAGGGAATTTAGCCAAGTAATAATGGGCAGTAAAAGTAGTTTGACAAGCATGATAGTCTTTTGATATCCATATTCTACAGTTGTTCGGGTTAGGCAAATACCAGGTTATTTTTAGGAAGCTAAGAGTTACTTTGCATCTAAAAATGGAAGTGAATATGAGTAAAATTAACACAGTTGCCTGCAGTCGAATCTTACCTGTTTTTCTCTAAGTATATTGAAAAGTACATTGCTATTATTTCAGTCTTACCCTCCAAATAGAAAATATATCTGTGCTTTTAAAATAATTCCAGTTTGGGTTTTAGGGCATTTTAATCATATATACAGAACATAAGGAGGCCTTTAGAATCATTACATTCTGATGCAGAAAGAATTCAAGAAGATAGATAAGAAAATAGGGACTACAAAATGTCATTTAAACAGTGTGCTATAGCTGTCCTCCCATTGAAGTACCTTTATGGAAAACCCTATTTATGTGAGTAGGCTTTCTTTTCAAAAATAAATTGTATAAAATTCTGATTTCAAGCTATAGCATCTGTGTCTTATTCCTGTCGTGCACGTTAATAATCCGCAGCGTTTTCGTTCAACTAAGGAACGTGCTGCTTTTAATTTTTTTTATAGCCAACTGATTCTCTTTATGAAGTGGGATGTAAAAAAGATTGCACAGCTGTGTATGTCCAGACGAGCACAGATTTCCTGCCTTGCTTTCTCTATATGAAAAATAAGTCAGCAGTGGAGCTGTACTCCACCTAACAGAAAAAGCTAGCTCACTTTTTCAGCATTCATGAATTATTAGAAAGAAGCCTCTTGAAAATCTTTTTTTTTTTCTTTTTTTGTAAGCATAAATAAGGAAAAAACCCCAAAAGTGCTAAATGAATAGAACAAGCTAAAATTAGCAACCAGCTAATGCCTGTTGTTCAGGGCAATGTGCAGCTGACAAGGGATACGGTGACAGACAGCAGGCAATTTCCACCAATAGTCCACACAATGGTGAAACTAAGGGAAGTATTATCTGGCTTCTGTATTGGAGAAACCTCAGCATAACATAGATGATGTCATCTCCAGAAAAGTCCTTGCACTCCAAACCTCTTCTGGCTCTTTAGAATTATCAAGTCATTACAGATTTATAGCTTTGATGATACTGTTTTTCTCATGGAGAACTGACTTGCTTTTGTCACTCTGTGCTTTAAGCCCCATGGTTTGTTTTTTTTCCCAGAGGCTGAGAGCTGTGTGGCATCCTTATGGCATGTGTGATGGGAATGAGGCTTCCCAGGAATGAATTCTCACCTCTCAGGGCTGAACTGCAGATTGAGAGTAGAGGGAAGGCAGAAGCATGTAGTGCATTAAAAAGCTTCACCGACAAAACTCAGTTTTGGGGCACGCGACTCAAACTAGTGTTTGCCATCAATAACAAATCACTGTCGTGTAAAAGGGCCTTAATTAGATGAAAAAGGGAGGTTCAAGAAAGCTTCAGTATCTCAGTAATCACCTTTTGGATATAAGGCTTAAAAAAAAAATCAAATAACTTGTATAATCAAAGCGTCTCATAAGAACAGCAGACTTTTCGTTCCTCCAGACCACAGCTCTGTGCCATCATCTGCTTCTCAGCAGCAGTGTTGATGGGTTCTGTTTCATTGGCTTCGGGCTAGAAAATCTTCTGTTTATTTCTACATTTCATTTTCATAATATCTCGACAAATATTTTCCAAGATATACGAATGAACACAGATGAGTCCCAAAACGATGAAAGACTCATTTTACTGCAGCTGCCATTACCTTACATCAATCATCTGTGTTACTTAGCTGACGTTCAGTAGCCAGAAAAGTGCTTTATTTCTTAATTTTGCTTTTACTTTTCATTAGCCAGTGAGCCAAATGAATGAAATTGAACAAAATAAGCTAAAATTAGTAACACAGTTTTTTTGCAGCAAGCAATGTATAACTGATTCAGGATGTGATGAGGGTAAGGAGACAGATCTCAGCTTTCAGTCTGCAACCTGGTCGTTTTATGTATTAATAGTTGGTCTCACTGACCACATAAACTGTTACCTTTCTGTCCTTATGTGTCAATAACTGGTCTTGCTGACCTCATAAACTGTTACCTTTCTGTCCTTATGTGTTAATAACTGGTCTTGCTGACCTCATAAACTGTTACCTTTCTGTCCTTACGTGTTAATGACTGGTCTTACTGACCTCATAAAACTTACCTTTCTGTCTTTATGTGTTAGTAACTGGTCTTGATGACCTCATAAACTGTTACCTTTCTGCCCTTGTGTTTTTGGTTTATTTGGACATCTTGGGGATGAGGATTTTTATGGAAGTGTTGAATGTGGAACTCTTCCGTGTTTAGGAAATCCCACCTTTTCTTCTCTGGCCATGTGTTTTGTTTATAAATTGGAAGGTATATAGATGGAATGAAGTCTTTTTTTTTTGGCAGAGTGTGAAGAATATGTATTTTGGGTTCTGTCTCTCCATTTGTTCTTGACAGCCTTTCTGAAAACCAAAGAGCTGGCTTTTTGCTTTAAGCTTCTGACATCAGGCTGCTTCTGCATCCCTCCTGCCTTTGCTGACCCCTTCTGTTGTCCCTGGGGTACCTGGTACCTGGGGTACCTGGGGGCTGCCTTCTCATATTTGCAGATGCTTCTGTTTCCTTTCCTGCATCTTCCTTGTTTCTTCCTCGTGGCTCCTCACACCTTGGCATAGCCAGATCAATAAGGATTTCCTGGGGGGAAATGAGTTCTGATTTGATGAAAATGTACATTTTCAAATTTCCAAGTCTTTTCTCAGAAGCAGATGAGTAGGTCCCTGTGTGTCAGAACAAGTAGAGCTTGGGGGTTGGGGTTATCTTCCTCTGAAAAAAGAAGTTTCTTGTCTGCCTGCCACGTTCTTATCGCATAAACTGCATGGTGAGGTAAAAGGCAGAGTGTTAATTTTAAGATATAAATTATCTCTAGTTCCTGCTGAGGGTAACAGTCATTTCTGGAGCATTCTGCTGTGCACATGACGACACGTGTTCCTGTCCGAGTTCACACGGTTCCATTTTTAATTTCACTGTGCCACATTACGTGGAAGATCATCTGGCCAGTGCTGCCAACTGCAGAATGGCACCAAGGAAGCTGGGTTAAAGAACTAATTTGAAGAAATGGGACCTATTTTAGATACAGATAGGTCCTGAACTGGGGACCACAGCACAAGAGAGAGGACCAGCAGGTGGAATCAGCCAGAACTGATGGTTTTGCTCGGCGGAGAAAGCCAGCGGTATGTGAGAAGAGCAGGAGGATTTCTGCCCTTTGAGGTGACAGGCTGTGTGAAGATGCAGCTTTGCCAGCTCCGAGAAGTTGAATGGTCCCATCTTCAACTGAGCTTTACAAGGCAGAGACCATTCTTTTGGTAGGTGTTTGGCCAGTGGCAAACCTACTTGGGTTTTAATTTGCTGCCGGCGCTTTTGTGTGCAATAGCTCCTGTGCAGTTATTGCTGCCAGACTAAGAATCTGAGGTGAGTGGTCTTCAGGAAAAGGTATGACTGTATGGATTAGGCAGCTCATTACAGGCAGATTTATTTTCAGAGCTCTTATTATATATTACAGTTTAACTTGCAATTAAGGTGTCTAAATCCACACAGAAGCATTTAAAAGCAGTCTTTAGTAATAGCACCAGGGATACAAAGAAGCATTGGATTACTAGAAGCCAGGAGGTACCGAATGCAAGTCTCCTTGCTGTAAAATTCCCAGTGACTATGTGGAAATGGGGGGATCTGTACAGGGAGGCTTTAGCTTCAAGGCAGTGTCTGTGTTAGCATCTGGTTTGGGAAAGAGCAGAAGCGTGTTGTTCAGAGATTTGCATTTTCCTGTGAGGCTTCTGTTAGAAGGAAACGTACTGAAATACGAGTACTCGAGTAGGTAAAATAATTTTTGATCACTGTTTTTGTATAAATAGTACTTGGGGTGTATACTTGTCCCGAGAAATTAAGGGTGTTACAGAAATAATTCTCATATTTTATGAATTCCTGGGGACACAAGACAGCACTTCTCTATTCATCTGCAGAGATGCTCAGTGGCTAAATTATCATGTATATGCTATACACTAATTTCACACCTAATCTGGAGCAGGAATAATCTGAAGAGTCTTTTGCACTCTGAAAAACACATCTCTATTATGATGCGAGTTTGGGGGAATGATTAAAAATTTTCAAAAGAAGATGGAAATACCTGTGATTTTGGCGTGTTTTTAGCAGAGGGGAGACATCTGAACTGGTGGTACCACAACTTCTGTCTAAAGGGTGTATTCTGGTTCATTATCCTGCTCTATTTTACACTTGTAAGTTCCTTGGCTTTGATTTTAAGGTTAAATGAGCCTATTTATGACTACATAAGTATGGTCATCAATTGCGCTTTAAGTGTCCTCTGATTTTTATTTTTTTTCCTTTGGTACATGGCAATGCATGAGTTCATACATTTAAGTTTATGATAATACCTCATTAATATATATATCCCCATGTTTCAAAGTTAAGCCCTTGACATTGCCTCTGCACATTTCTTCATTATTGCATACTGTTGATACTGTGGGATTTCTTTCTGTGCTGTAGCAGTAATATGACTTAAACATTTCTGTAGCAATGACAGATTTTTCAGTTGTTCTTATGATATAAGTGCTTTGGGCTTTTTAAAATGTGTGAGACCAGAAAAATGGAAAAAAAGATGTATTCCATTTTTTGGAAAAATAAGCAAGTCTTATTCTCATCAGTGCTCTTTTCAGGAGAGATGGGTGTAAGAAAATAATTCTGGTAAGCTTTGCCTTAGTTGCAGTCGTGTAACATTATGATAGGTCTCTGAACAAAAGAGTTTTCTTCTCATGTATTTAAAATTGGCAAAGGTTTCTGTCTCGTTTGGTGTTATATGCCCTATGACCTTTTATTTATTTTTTTTTTAATGGCAGCCATCCTCCAAGGAAAAGTGCACTTCATGCATAGATTATAATCTGAACCCTCTAAACTGGTTCTGTAAGAACCCTGGGGGTTCTGCAACAACCTTATCAATCTGTCATGGCCAACTGGGATGACCTGATGGTGAGAATGAAAAATCAGAAAGCAGTGGAATCATCAGAGCAAAGGGGTACACTGAAAAATGCCTATCTTTCCTCATTTCCTTCCCTGTTCCTAGAGAGATGTTTATTGTACTGAACTATAATACAGCTGTTTAGTGTCTTTAATAAAATAAACCATAAGGAATTAATACCCAAATGTCAAAAATAATGAGGTCACAAGACAGTAGGCAGGTTTATAAAGAAAAAAAGCCATTACTTGTAGGCTGTGGATGCCTCTTTACTGTACTAAGAATGTGTTTGGTTTACAGTAGGATCATGATACCCCTTAATTAAATGAAACTTACCTTGCTTTAAGCAAGGTAATTTAAGCTTTCAGACAGCACATCAAGTGATGATAAAACATGTTGTCTGCACATTTTTATTTTTATTTCTTAAAAGATAATTCTTCTAGTTGTGAAAAGTTTAGCTGTGTGTTGGGGTTATTGCTGCTGCATACCTTGTAGTGTGGAATGGAAAAAGATTGACATTTTATCCTTGTACAAAGTCAGAAGTTTTCAAATCACGTATCTGAATAATAGTTATGGCTTAAGATGTGTGTGTTACTCCTGATTCTATAGAATGTGTCTCTGCCAAATACAGATGAAACCAAAGGAGAGGTGTCCTTAAAATGTAACTTATTTTTATTAATCGTTGTCTTGCCTGTGATTATGATTAATAATGTATGTAATATTATTCCATTATGAATAAGTATTACTAATGTCTTAGGAACTTGTTTATAAATTTTCTTGCTTGCACCATGTGCAAAATTTAATGCAGAAGTGGGAATTACTGCTTTTTTTTTTTTTTTTTTAGATCATTTAGACTTCACAAAACTGAAAACAGAATTTTGTACTTCCATAGCATTTATTAAGCTCTGACATTAATAATGGGGTATTTATCCGAAGATAATCAGGTCAGTTTTTAATGAGGCAGGCAAAAATTGCCAAAAAAAACCTGCACATAGCATTCTGGAAACAAAAGTAAAGGTAGATAGGCGATGCTTTTGCAATTAAAAAAAGATGTTACCAGCTGTTTAAGAGATTGGTCACTGGGGCTCTAATGTGAGATAATTAACTCTACCTTGCATAAGGTAAATTATGCTTTCACTCTTTGGGTGCTACTAATGAAAGGCCCTTTAGGAAAAGGTAGAATGAACTGTAGGATCAATTTTTAAGTCTGTCTGGTGCTGTTTACTTGAGCTACCACATTACCTTATGCCACAGGGAGTCTAAGGGAGCAAATAACAATCCTTTATTCAGACATCCATAAACACAAACATGCAGCACATGCAATTTGAGCCTACCTCCAGAGCATTAATGGGTTTGTAGTGTCTGCTTGAGACAAGTTTAAGAATCTATGGATTTCTGGTCAAATTGTAGTAAATTTTGGCATGTCCAGGTCTTCTGATAACTTCCTTAGCCTCTTCCTCCAGCAGGAAAATAGAGCTTAATTTACAGAATCTCATAGGTGGATTGTTCTGATTACAAAAGAAGTTTGGAGAAGGCAGAGGAACTTAACTGAGGTTTAGTGCCCAGATCGTCGCTGGACGATCACTAGACCATCAAACAAGGAAGGGAGACTGCATAAAGAGAGAGGGGGGTGGAAATGCCCTGGGCCCAGCCTGCCCTCCCAGCTTAAAAAAGAAAGAAAAATAAAGAAGGTCAAAGCTCTATGCTTTGGAGTTGCTTGAGAGAACTATTTTAAGCTTTTATGTCACGTTGGCTTTGCACGCATCCAGTCTCCTGGTCTGAACTGAATGGCCACTGATGATATATTACCTCTGCCTTACTGCTTTATACTAATGTTTTTACTTGTGGCAAATCCAGTGCTTTTAGTCACTGTGAAAGTTCCCTGCGAAATGACTTGTAATTCATAACCAAAATGAAAGAAAAAAAATCAATGCAATAAGTAGAGTTCTGTGAGATACAATAAAGCTTGAAGTTTCTGAAAGGAACCATGGAAGCAATATGGTAACATCTGGCTCTGAATATGTGATGTACGACAAGCAGACGTAGCTGGGTGGCAGGTACAGTAAGCAAAAGAAAATATGGGAGGCAAACTTCTAGAAATCAACGCTTTCATAAAGTTTTCACGGTACAGCTCTGCTGTTAGTTGCTGAAATGATCCTGATTCTCATTAGAACATCTTGTTTCTCCTTCCAGTGGTATGTGCTTTGCTGTGGATACGTGTGTCTTTCAAGGTCCCGAATTTCAAGATATTTTTAGTAGTTAAAATGTGAAACGAATCCTTTGTAATGCCATTGTTCTTCTAAAGTGCCTGCTGTCTTAGTTATAGCCAAGTTTAATTTTTTTTTTACTGTATTCTGCTGGATCACATAGGAATCCTTGCTTTAATTAGGAAATTATTTTTCAGTTGTGTGTTTCCATAAACTAACCATGGTTGAGTTTGCATTGCACCATGGTGCTTATATATTCTGTGAAATTTGTGCTAGGAAACCAGCTCACCACCTGTGATGGAAGGAAACCAGCCAGTGGTTAGGACTTTGTTCATAGAATCACAGGATGGTAGGGGTTGGAAGGGACCTCTGAAGATCATCGAGTCCACCCCCCCTGCCAGAGCAGGACAGAACTAGAGCAGATCACACAGAAATGCATCCAGACAGGTCTGGAAAGTCTCCAGAGAAGGAGACTCTACAACCTCTTTGGGAGGTCTGTTCCAGTGCAGGAAAGAAGTTCTTCCTCATGTTGAGGTAGAACTTCATGTACTTGAGCTTGAATTCATTGCCCCTCGTCCTGTCACAAGTCACAAGTGCAAAGAGGCTGTCCCTGCCTTCTTGACGCCCAGCCCTTATGTACTGATAGACATTAAGTAGATCCCCTCTCAGTGTTCTCCTCCCCAGACTAAGAAGACTCAGGTCTCTCAGCCTTTCCTCATAAGGCAGCTGTTCCAGCCCCTTCATCATCCTCGTGGCCTCTGTTGTACTCTCTCAAATAGATCTTTGCTCCTCTTGAACTGGGGAGCCCAGATCTGGGTGCAGTCAGTCCAGAGATGCTTATTTAGCACTGAAATATTAAGCTATGAACTGATGCACAGAACATTTTTGGATTCCTCAGCTTGCATCTCCTGATACTGGAAAAGTCGGAAATGCCTTTTGGCCCCAGCAACATCACCAGTGTGCAAGCCATCATGTGTTCTGGGGAGAGATGCTGTTGCCACCTCGCCTGTGAGCAGTGAACCAGCCCATAGCACTGCTTTTCCCTCAGGTGAAGAGGGGTTGCAGGGCTTCTTCAAGGAGTTGCTTGTTTGTCTCGGTGCAGAAACTCAGGAATGCTTTCCAAGTAATGATGGCATCATGCTACTGAGACTTTCAACACATCTCAGAGTTGAGTTTGCTTTGAAGTCCCCACTGGGCAGGAGTGGTGCATGAGTCAATGGAAAAGAGCAGTCTGCTTTCCTTAGCTACCTGAACCCTTTGAAATGTGCTGCCCACGTGACCTCCGTGCCCTCTTTCCTGGCATACAGCATGCCTCGTTCTGAAGGCTGCAAGGATGTGCACTGCTGGCATAAAACAAATGCAGGTATTTCACGTGCTAGGGAAAAGTTGCAAACCCAAGTAGGAGACCATACCTCTGCTTTAAGGTCACTGTTTCTGCTTCTGGCCATTCTGCTAAGCTCTGCTGTAAGATGGGGCAAGTCTGAGTATCTCCATCTGTAAAATTATATACCTGATGTTACTTGAGACTTAGCTGAGGCTTACTCGCTTGAATGAAAGCTTGCAAAGGCTGCAGGGTTTCTGGGGAGGGGGGTGGGATCGGTTGAAATGCTGCAAGTTTGGAACAGCATGTTTGTTGTTCTGTCACAATAGCAGGTATCAGATCAAATGATTGAATCAAAATATGCTAGTCAGTCTAATAGAAATGTCATTTGTAGTAGAATATTATCATAGGATTAATGTCCCTTGCTTTGCAAATAAATGGCTTTGCTGTGCCTTGGCATTTAATAGCAGCAGGAGACCATTATCCTCTAACAATGCACTATTTCATTGACATTATCTCTTAAGTAACACAGTATTATAGTAAGAATTTGTCTGGGCATAAGTG
Source organism: Todiramphus chloris collaris (assembly GCA_025345505.1). Taxonomy (NCBI): domain Eukaryota; kingdom Metazoa; phylum Chordata; class Aves; order Coraciiformes; family Alcedinidae; genus Todiramphus; species Todiramphus chloris. The sequence continues at coordinate 14,527,836 of JANVCC010000040.1, forward strand.
TTTCCTTATACACAGAAAACAAAATGTGAATCTAAAGTTCATGTTAGTCCATGCAGCCAATTTCTGTTGCTATTCTGTGTTTTCCCTTCACTGAGGTAGGATTGTGAGCAGGCACAGTTCTCAAGGTGTTTCCTTGACAGGAAACATTTAAGAGGTTTCTATGAGTTGAACAAAATGAATAACAATCTTTTCTGAAATGATACATTTGGGGGGGAGGGAAATAGTATTAAAACTTGAAAGAGAAAACCACACAAGCTAACCTTCTGCTTTTGTGGAAGATGGGTTGTGATATGTGGTTGGTTGGTTTTGTTGGCCTTTTTTTGGACTTCAGCCTTGGTAACTGCCAGGCTTTTGGCAGAGGTGTTGTTCCTCCCTACACAAGGTCCTGGATTCTGCCGTGCGTTCTGTGGTACCAACACGGTGCGTTCTGCAGTAAAGTTCCTGGATATTTATCTCTGTCTTTCACCAAATCCAAAGTAGTCAGTGCACAGTCATCTATTAGACTTGAAAAACGAGCAAAATAAACCTCCAAACAAAACAACTCAGCCTGTTCCATGGTAGAAACTGTGTCTGTCTGGAGATCTCCGTGGCATGACCTATAGTCTCAAAACCCACAATTTGTCGTTTTTTATTCCCCTGCTTGCCTCACTGCCATTTTTCTTCCCTGGATTTGCAAATACATGGTTTGCTTTTGTACAACTAATACTGTTCATGTCCTGTTACTTTCATATTTCACCAAAAGGTGGGGTGTCCTTAGCTGGTTGCAGATAACTTTGCTCAGCCTAAGGAAAGTACCTCGTTAAGGAACAGGCATGCAGAACAGGAGCTGTTAAATCTGCAGCACAGCCACTGAAATCCATGTGAAAGGTTGGAAGCAGTGTGCCCAAGGGAGGTACCAAAGTGATTTCTCATAGCTGAGTTGTCGACATTTAAACTTGCTCATGTATAATCATGATGATACCTGTTGCTTTAGAAGTGGCCCTTTGCTAAGTTTTATTTATGGTGGACAGTTCTTTTTCATAAGACACATAACAGGATTTTTTTGGGGGTGGTATGTTTTTGTTGTTGGGTGTGTGTTTGGATTTTATTTGTTTAATTTTTTTTTTAACATGACGTTTTAACTCAAATTTTGAAACTTGTTTCAGATCACTGCTAGACTTCAGACTTTCTGTTCTATGCTGTAGTCTGGACGCTTTCTCAATGTTCTCATACTGGTTTTACATACACAGTGTGGCATAATGTGAGCTGGGTTTGGATAACCTCTTCCGTTAGAGTAAGATGTAGTCATTGGAATCTCATTTTACAGGAAGAAAGAAAAAAGAACAAGATCAAGTCAAATGAATCCCTACAAGAGCAAATAAAAATTCAAATGTGAAGAACTAATTAAAATGAATGTATAGAAACATCCGGCTGTCACTGTGTGTGGAGGAATTGCTTAATATCCCTGAACCTCTCTAGGTACAAAAATAAACTGAGTCGTGGTTTGATTTCCCTAGATAGTAAAAATTACCCGTTCCAGTTGCTTTGTCACAAGAAAATTTCAGCAACTTGGGTTTGACATATGTACTCCACTTAAATAATTTCAATGCCTTATAAAATTATTTTTGATGAAAAGTAGGTAGAAAATGCTGTCTTGCAGAATTAGGATGCTTTTACAGACAAATCATTTGCAGTTAGACGTGTGTATCTAGAGGTTTATTTTACACATTTGAAAAGGATGGCTGGATCTGTATGAGAAGTTGTGCACTTCATATTGCATTCCTTTCAATTTATGGAGCCCTTGAGTCTACCTGTTGTGGAATTGTGGTGCATTATGGTATACAGGCTGTGCTGTTGCTGCTCTCTTTGATGTGAAACGCCCGTTGTTTGCATTCAACCAAAAAGACACTAATACAGACCAACACAGAAAAGAGGGGAGGGCTTTGCAGGGTTTTCCTTAGGGTTGTTTCTGTAAGTTATTGGTTTTTTTTTTCCCCAGAGCTTAGCTCTTTCTATATTCATAAGATGATTGTGTGCAAAGCAGAGACAGGAAAACAGACAGAAAAAATGGAAGCAGCTGACAGGTCAACCTAATGGCAGCAATTGCATTGGACTAAGCGTGCAGTGATGTGGAACAGGACCAGAATCAAAGGTCCTCTGCTCAGACAGACCTTCTGCCTGCTTGCTTGCAGAATCTTGCAAGCTTGTATTTGGTTTGTACGGTTCTGTAAGAGATCTTAAAACATGTGTGGTAAACCCAGGGATGCTGGGTCTCTGGCCATGTTAACAACTAAACAGATGGACGCTTTATAAATACTTAAGCTAAGAATAATCCTGTAATCTATAACCCTGTCTGAAAGACAGATAAGTGAATTGGAGAAATCCAAAGGAATTCACCATGCCTTTTTCTTTGAAATGCTAGGTGAGATGAATTCAAGATGTTGTCAAGGGCTATGGAATAAACACTAGCTACGTTTATCAGCAGAACAAATGGGATGTTTCTATAGTGTGTGAGAACATAGATGAAAAGGTTGCACTGACCCAAGAAAAATACATCTCTCAGGTTGACCGGGTGGACATGAAAGAAATTATGTTGATGATTCCAAACATTGCATGAAGAGGGAGAAAAAGTATCTAAGAACAAGTCTAAAGTAAAAAATGTCACGTGTTTTTTTTGTAAGGCATTTCTCATAGGTGTGAAGTTACCATTTCTTTCAGTGCTGAGTTTTGATGTATCAGTGAATATATTGCTAGTACTGGGGCATTTCAGTAGGTGTATTTTTCTACAGTTAAAGAGTGTTTGATATATAAGGATGCAAAAAACTGTTGGTCTTGGAAGAAACAAGAGAATTCTTTTCTATTACCATTTTTAAACGTTAATTTTTGCATGCCATCCACCACAGTTCTGCTATGTCATAGTAAGACCAAGAAGTGGTGAAGTCCAATCCTTCAGACCACCTGTCTCATCTAACAGTGTATTCTAACAGGAAGGAAATAATGGGTTTATGCCCATGTATTTTCTTTAATTTGAGAATAAAATGAGAAAGATCTTTGAGTAAAATAAGACCACTGTTATCACTTGTGCAGGTTAATGCAGTGTCATTTCATGACTTGAAATTTTAATAATAAAACTGAGGGAAATATTAAAGTACTTAAAAAAAAAAAAGTTCTTGGGATTCTTCCTTTTAGTTTTTAACTCAAAGTACAACGTGAGTGTCTGGTTGTTTTGAGGCAGAATGCACATTTTGTCATTTATATTCTGTCTCCAAATAATCCTGAAGAACAAATTGGTTCTGTTGCACTATCAGTAATCAATTTGAATGGCCAGTGTGAAAGAGAAAGCCCAATATACAGATCTTTTAAAACACTTGAGTAACAGTCAGTAGAGGCTAGGGACTAATTTATTCAGCTTCTCAGCGAACCCTTCCATATGGCACATGATTAACATATTTAATAAATAACTGTGAATAGTAATATATGCCTATGAGTGATTCAGAATGTGACCTAGAAGAGTGTGTGCTAGGAAAAGGCAGTAATGTTTAGCTGCTTATTTTAATCTCAAAGTTTCATGTAAGAATGAAGATATGCATTATTTGCTCCAGGTATCTTGAATTTTACCTCCAAATTAACATATATACATGTGCATTTGCATGCACACAACTCTAGCACAAGTGAAATGATACCTTAAACTCTAGTTGTCTGCTGTGTCAAAAGATCTGGGTTAGAGCATGAGGAGTGTTGACACACTAGAATAGAAAGGCACCTATTGTCTGCTGCTGGAAGACCAGAATAAACCTCTTCAGTCTCGTTCTGCACCGTTCTCTCCTGCTGCAGCAAGGCTGGCTTCTGCTCAGCATCCAGTGTGTGTCAGGGTGAAGAGAACCCTTAATGGAAGTGCTGCCCTATTTACTAGGTATAAAAACCACTGAAGGATTATCTGTAAGGTAGCTGCATTTTTCATGACGTGAGGGAAAACAATGAAAATAGATTAATCTGTCTAATTTTAATTATTCATCATACTGAAAATATTAAGCTGTACAGAAAAATGTTCACTTAATAGGTTTCAAGTCACGTGCCACAGTGTAAGCATGGATAAGATCGTTGGCATTCGTTTAGTTCCTCTCTAGAAGTAGATGGAGACTTCAGAAGCCTTTTCTCAGGGCTGCTTCCGACGTGAGGTAACTTCACCACCAATCTCATGCACTTCCATCCCACTTATCCTTTCCCACGTTCTGTTGAGCCAACTTTAGGAGGAGTGCATTACCATTTTGTGACAGTGTGAGGTGCCTTTACAACTACCAGTCAATTGAATTGTTGGGATCTATGGCGTTTCTGATGGCACCCTGAATTCTTGAGGTAGGAAATTGAGATACAAGGCACTGAAGTTCAGGAGAGGTGAAGAAGTCTTGCCCTTTTCCTAATTTCTTAGTTTATTTCCTTTTCTCTTTTTGACTAGAGGTCTCAATTCAGATCATTCTCTGCTGGTTGTGTGATGGCACATTGTCCTAAGAAGAACATTTTTCCATAAACCTTTGTTCCATAAGTAATTTTAACTAATGTCAAATACTTATGAATCATCCTCTTATCACTTACAAAAAAGAACTTTTAGTCTTCCATCTGCTTCTCCTTAATTTTCAGCTTTATTACACATACAATTACAATTTTCCTCTTCTAAATAATTCACTGCACGGTTGATTTCACACAGAAGGTAAATGAATAAAAATTTGTTGTCTTTAGCATTAGCTTGTCTGTTTTCTATGCATGGCTGGCAGCCAGGAATATTGGATTTCAACATCCAATTTTTTAAAGTGTGAATTTTAGTGTTAATAATAGATAATATGCTCAGGGTATTGTGTAAATTATCCAGTGGTTGGAATCTGGATCCTCTTTTGCCCGATTTTACCCCTTCATTTCGTTTTCTGTTCCATTCTAAGCAGAATGGCTAATTATACTGAACTAAGATGGAGGTAAAAAGTTGCTATTGTGCTACAAATAAGCACAATCTGATGAATACAGAGAGGTTTTCTTATCACCTTGAAAGTTCCTTAGAGATTGCACTCATTTTGAACACAGGAGTTGAAAAATAAATACTGGCTTCTCTTCCCTGCCACCTCAAAAGATGGGAGCAGAAAGGAGTTTTCTCACCAAGTTGGCCTGTGACACTTGAAAAAGGTTAAGAAGGTATTTCAAAGTTATCAGCAGATTACTTCATGGTGATTTAAGGTTCTTCCACCTTGAAACATCTAACTGTTTCCAACTGACAGATTGGTGGAGGAGGAGGAACTTTTTTGATGGGCTGCTCAGATTTCCGTGACCTGAACGGTAAGGGAGGGGTCATGTTCTGATTTAAAATGACCATTGATAGACAATCTACTGGAATATACAGAGCACCTCCTAAGACACAGAACAGATCAGCTCTGACTCACTCTTGGTGTATTGCCATGTTCCAAAGCAATGAAAATTAATATATTGTAGTACTAATATACTTAGCAGTACTGAATTCGTGCTTCTTTTGGTGTAACTTCATTGGGGTAGAAGAGGAAGTTAAACTTAACTAATGATTTAGTGATCATAGAAGTTGAGGTCTGTGGTGTGGTGTAGTACATTTCTGATAACTATCCAAATTTCATAACTATCCAAATAGTTATTGTGCATCTTGATTTAGCGGATTGCAGAGAAAACCTCAAAAACCTTGCTAAAAATGTAAAAATTAACTGGTTTTCCCTGTCTGTTTTCCTGGTTTGGTTGATTTTTTTATTTTTCAAGACCCTTCTCAGTATTGCTTCAGTGAAGTGCTTAAACCATCTTTGGCAAGCACTAGAAGATATGCTTAGTTTTAAGCAACTCTTTCCTCTGGAGAGGTGCTTTCATGAAGAATTGACTATGTATTTGCCTTCTGTTTGTGCAAACTCTTGTATAATTAATTTTTTGATTATTATTATTTTTTTCCTATTTAATCTGAAGAATCTTTAATTCTCATAGGTTCCGAGACCATCTTCAGGTGTAAATTTTCCTTGCTGAATAGCTCAAACTAGCAGATACCAAGATGCACGATTCAGCGAGTTCCGAAGTGTTTGAGTTGCGTTTGAGAGCCCGTGCAGCGTAACTATAATTCGTTAATTATACTGCTATAAATAACCCCGTTATGCCGTGGGCCAGCTGAGGTCTAGCTTGACTTTTTGAACATTGCCGAGATGAGGAGATAATTTAAGAGGAGTACTTAATGGTAATATTCGGTGACATTAATAACAAGTTGTCTAATACAAGAAATTAAGCAATTAATTTAGGGCGTACTTGTCTCAAAATGTTCGTAGAACAGCCCAGGTTGGAATAGACCTTGAAAGATCAAAGATTCTTGCCTCGATTCCCACCCCCCCTTTCCCGTATATACGCCCCCCCCCCCCCCCCCCCCCCCCCTTTTTTTTTTTGTGAAAAAAAACCCTTCAAAATTTTGCAGCAACCTTGTAGAGAAGACAATGAGTTAGAGCACAGATGTCTGTGCCTGGAATATTGGGCATGGTGTTTTCATTAGAGATACCAGTGCAATTACATTACATTCCAAGTATCCACAATATGCCATAGTAAAGAGGAGCAGGGAAAAAAGAAATATAAGGTAAAGAAACATTATATTATATAATATTATATATTATTATAAGGTCAAGAAATATGATATCAAGTAACAAAGTAAAAAAAATCAAGCAACAAGGAGTTTTTATTAGAATTATAAATCCATTTGTATGCAAGTGGGAAGTGACAATAAATAAGCAATAAATAATTATGGGTATAATCACTAATTTCCGAGGAGACCATGTGAGGGGTGGTTCTGAAATGCTATTTGAAATCAATAGTTCCTGTTTTGCTAGTTTGGAAGGCTTTTATTTAATGTAGTAGGATTAAGTACTGGGATAGTAATGTCATGAGGCAATATAAATATATCATATAAAAATAATAGCAAGATCTATTGAATAAGATTTTCAGAGTCCTCTGTATTTGTTTATGATTTATATATTTATGATTCTAAATTGCTGTTTGAAAAAATCTGGTATGTTCTTGTAATATATTTCAGATTTTAGGTCAAAACAACAAAAAAAAAAAACCCTGTTTAGTGCATGCTAAATCCTTGTGCTGATGTGAGGTACATCTGTCTGTCCTCTGTCTGTACTTCAGACATTTGGGAAGAAGGAATATTGCAGTGAGGAGGTAACACCAGTACTTTTCACTAGCATACTAGGTCTACAGCCTGCACCTGATATACTGTAGATGTTATTTATTCTAAGTTTAGATAACAGTGAATCTTCCAGGAAAGCATTTTAAGCAAGAGAGAGAACTGCAAGTAGAATCCCATATACAAGTCTCATTTGTCAGTCCAACTTCCAGATCAATTTATAGCTGAAATATTCTCAAGGTATGGCACTTGTGTCTCAAAATAGTTGTGCTGCCAACATTTCCTCAGTAATAGGCAGTGCTTAGGGGTACTACTCATGAATTTACTCTGTGGTTTGGTAGTTCTTGGTTTGGTTGTTTGGTTGGTGGGGTTTTTTTATTGTTAGTTGGTTGGTGGTGGTTTGGGGTTTTTTTCAGTGGTGGGGTTTTTTTTTTTGTTTGGGTGGGGTTTTTTGTGTGTGTTTTTTGTTTGTTTTGCTTGGTTTGGGTTGTTTTTGTTTTGTTTTGATTTTTTTTCACTTTTAATTCCTTTCTCTTGTAGTTATTTCATAGCAAAGAAAATATCGAACGTGGTGGTTGGTTATGGACTAACTGGAAATAATAATAAAAAATAATATTAAATAATATTAATATAGTAATATAAATAATATTAAATGATGATAATTAATAATATTAAACAATAATAATATTAAATAATATTAAACCCAAAAGCCTGTCTGTAATGGAATGCAGGGCTCCTTTTCAGCGATGCTGATATCAAATGCTTGTTCTGTTGTGTTTCCTTACAAATATGAATCTGAGTCCTTTCTCATTCTCACTGTGACTTTCTGGAAAAGGTGGTGGATTGGAAGTCAGAAGCAGAGGCTTTATAAGCAAAACCCTGTAGGAACAAACGTGTCGTGTGTAAGTAATGCTGAGGGATTTGGGATTTTTTTTTTCTTGCTTGCTTAATGTGAGGGAGAAAAATGAGGAAGAGAATGAGGTCACTGACACTTTGAAACTCCCTTTGAGACAAGTGTAGGACTTGAGATTACTTCAGATTCCACTTTTTCAAATGGAACAAGATTATTCTTAAAACTGGAAATTTTAGAGAACTTCTGCATCAATTGGCCATTGTCGAGAAGGCACTGCAAAGAAGCTGCTTTTTTACACAACACATACATTTTAACTAGTATGTAGCAAGGTAAGGATATGTTGTAAAGCACTTCTGTAACTCTTGAGGGAGGAACAATGCTGTTCTTTTAAAAGACTAGATGTGTCATAAAGCAAGCCTGTGAACTGATGTATAAATGCATTTTGTGCATGAATTAAGCAGCTGCTAACTAGTAGATTTCAAGTTGATGTGTTCTGCTTGCCATCTAACATGCTCAACCAGAAATACTGTAGAAAACACATGAAGTCCTGGCTAGAAATATATGAGCTGCTGGAGATTTTGCTTGTCCAACAACTTCTGAACCTATGCACTTGTGCTGCAATGTTTTAAAGTCTAATAATTTGAGAGGAAAAAAAACCCAAGACATTTCAGCTCATGTCTTTTTGAACCTTTTAAGCCTTAAAATATTAAACAAAACCTTTTATGGTGAAGGTATAAAATGAAATTGGAATTCCATCATTCCAAATACATCGAGACTGAGCAAATTTCTAGGACGTGGGTCATTATTTTCAGGACAGTTTCAACAGAGTCATCACAGAGCTTTTTTGGAGCTTCTTGATTATTTTGGTGTGTGTATATATGTGTGCTTGAATTGTTTAGAATGGATATTCATAGTCATGTGCCTACGTTCAAATATAGATCTAGTTATGCACACACATTTCATGTGCATTATGGAGCAGTATAGCTGTGCATCTCCAGTGTAGCTGTGCATCTCCAGTGTAGCTGTGCATCTCCAGTGTAACTGTATGGAATTCAGTATGCATTATGGAACTGTAATTAGTGCAGTGGCAGTTGGTTTGATGGGGGATAGTGAAGATACTCATACAACCTTTAGTGACTGAGAGCCAATCATGGTTTTGTCTTATCTGTCTTTGAATGTTGAGAAGGGACAGGCAGACACAAGAACAAGTTGAAGAGGAAGGCTGTTGGTTTGGGGTTTTTTTTTGTTGTGGAAATACAAAAATTTGGTGCATTTTGGGAAAACCCCCGCCTTTTTGATGGAAGGTATTTGGTGTGCTTTTAATTGCAAAGCAGCCTGTGAATTACTCATAAAATCTGCTATGTGGAGGCTGATTCTTGGTACGCTCCAGTCCAGTCTTGAGGAAGTTTTTAAGCTTTAGTTTCAAATCGCTACTTTTCATGTGTCTTCAGTATTCCAGCAATGAAACGACAAAACATGTTTGACATCTAGTGACTATGGGAGGGAAAGTTCTTAAGAGCTTTTTCTTAAATTTAGGGCTTGAAACACTTTTCCCAAGTAATCTGGTGAATAAAAAACATGTTCTGTATAAGGTTTGGAGAATGTTTGATGATTCCTTCTCCGTGTTTGTTTCTGCTCCCTGGCTTAGTTTGTTTTCCCTGCCTTTATTAGATTTCCAGAAGGGTTCTTAACGTTAAGATTGGGAGGGATTCAGTGGGAATGCATCCTTGGGACTTTCCTAACAAAGCACATTCACGTGGTTGATTTTGATCTTGTCCAGACACATAAAGATGTGAGAATGATAATGCAAGTGCACCTAAGGGAAGGAAATGCATTGCTTTGTTACCTATGCAGAATGAGCGCTGCTCTTGCAAACTAGATTAGTGTTCCTCCAAAACTCTGCTCTCAGGTCGGATAAAGCCTTGAGCAACTTGGTTTGACCTCAAGCTGATCTTGCTGTGAGCAGGAGGTTGGACTAGAGACCTCCTGAAGTTTCTTTGAGCCTGAGTTTTCCTGTGGCCTGATCAAAACACTAATACAGCATGGTCCTTGCAGATCTTTAATCATCCATTGATTTCTTGTAGGTAAAGTATACAGGCTGATTGTGGAAACCTAAAGGCATTTTGTTGTTGTGGGAATTGCAGATCTTCTTTGCTATAGTTTTATGTATCTGTCAAGGAAAATACACTTTTGGATTAGAGGCACTTGGAAGGGAACTACTTCTCTGTGAGCTATTCCAATAGGCTTCGGCTTTGCTGAACCATGAAAAAATTGCAGTATAATTAATGCAAGTGCAGTAGCTGTTAAAGATGCGATATTTTCCCACCAGATTGTTTGGGGTTTTTTTTCCCCAGATTATCTCCCTAGAATGTAATATTATTAATTACTTTCTCATCTGCATACATCATTTATTCTCTTGGAAGTGTCTCTAGTAAGTGCGTTGTCTTTGCTGAAGTGTTGGGCTGTCATGCAAATTGGACTTTATATCAGTTTCCACAGGCTTGTCATCACGATGAGAGAAAAGATATGTACTTATTTAACGTTGTCCCTTCACTTGAGAGCTGGCAGAGAAGCAGCCTGTCACTTCTTGGGTTACGGGCTGGAGAGTGTTTAAAATACAGGAAAAGGTCTCTGACGTGATGCTATTTATTTTTTTTTTATCCTCGCTCCTTACTGTTCAAAGCCCATGAAATCTGTATGTAAGGTTCCAGGATTCAAGAGATTATTGGCCGAGGAAGGCTGCTAAATCAAGGTGGTTGGTCTATTCCCAGAAGATTTATATGTAAACAGGGAAGAAGCCCATTAGTCTGAAGCACAGCGTGTAGCCTCTGGTGTATTAGACCATGATATATAAACGCTTATAGGAATTTATCTGTGGGAGATTTTCACAGCCCAGAGTACATCGCTTCTTTCAGGCCATCAGTTTGTCACTACCAGATTAATGACCCGTTGTAGAGGAGTTCTGGGAACCAGCAGGCCGGGGAGACGAAGTGTTGCAGGGTCTGTGGTGACTGTTTAACAGAAGGGAGCTGCTGCCGGTGCTGCCTGTGTGAGTGGAGAAGGGCATGAAAAATAACTGGCAGATGAGTTGCATGGAACCGTTTCCATTTGGGTTTCCAAAGCAAGCACATTTGATAACAGCGAGTGAGGTATTTCACATTTCCATCTAACCTTTGTTGCTTTTTTTTTTTTTTTTTTTAATTTTTACTTCAAAGAAAAACCCCACCAAAATGCTGAGGAAAAAATGGCATGGAAATCTAGCGTGATTAGAAGTAGTGTGTGAAAAACTCCTTCCGCAGAGACAGAGGGAAAAGGACTCTTGAGTTCATTTAGAAGAAAAAAACCAGAACAAAAATAAAGTCAGGGTATGTCATGCACATACGTGTCTGGTTTTCACCTGTGAACTTCCGAGAAGTACCAGCATCTCTTGGAGACCACAAGAAATTACTAAAATCAGTTAGCCAAGTTATTAATTTTTTTAAGTATTAATTAAATCACCTTATTTCAGTTATGCAGTACGGTATGAAGGGAAATGTGATGTACCCTGTTGTTTTCTAAATCTGAGATGAACTCTAAATCTTACAGAAGATGTTTTGGGGGTTTCAGTGTAACTTCCACAAACTCACTTTCTTGCTCTCACTTTCTCTCTGTTATGTCAGTATTCTCTATGAGACTGTTACTCAGTGAGTACAAAAATTGCCTTGTGAGCCGATCTTCATCGTGAAAGCCATGTTGTCTTTGGCCCTTTCAATCAAAAGAGCATTTTCACATAGGTTAACAGAATTTGATATATATCAATCTCACAGGTATGACATCACAAGCAAAGGAAAAATAGCGTGTGAAAGAATTCAGAGGAGAAAAATCCTGCAGGCTGGAAAATTGATCTGAAAGCCAGCTGAAGTGCCTTGGCGCTCTGTAAGACAGAGGGAATATGATGCAGATTTGACAGAGGGTAGCAGTAATACCAGAGCAGCTAAACAGGAAAATTACTCCAGCGTATTTAGGCAAAGGAAGAATGTACATGTGTACGTGCTTTCTTTAGTTTGTCTGTTGTGGAAGCTACATTGCAGGAACTTCTCCATTGCTAACTGAGACGACAGTTTTTCTTACCTGAAAGGAAGTGCTAGCAAAATCATCTGCTTAGTAAAAGAAATGAAATACAGCAAAATAAGTTCCTTTCCTTATAAAAGCAATCCAAGAAAATACTCATACTGTATTTTTCTTTTCCAAGTAGTGCTTCCTCAGGCAGACCAAGTGAATGGGATCACAGGAGGGACATTGAAAACTGCATCTCTTGACAGTGCTGGGTGTACAGATTCTGTCCGAAGCTCGCATAAATTTTTGTCAGCTATTTCCCTTAACTTTTAAATATGAAAAATGAAATGCAAACTTCTTTATGGAGATAAATATGTGTCTCGTGTTAGTATTTCTGAAGGGAGGGTTGTGTCATCTGATAATGTAGCCATGGGAAAGTTACTCTTGCTGCCTTCAGTAGTTTTGTAAGCGTTCAGAGCATTCCCCTTAAACATAAAATTGCTTGAAACAGCTCAGAGGTTCGCTGTATCATCCGAACATGTAAACATGCTGCCATTCCTTTGCAGGGCTGAAGGAGCAGAAGCTTAGTGAGATAAAATGGGAATTTGCTCGTGGTTTAGTTTGGACTCTGGGGAGTTACTGGTGTAGTTACATTTGGATGTTTAGATCTAGTAGTGAGAATATTTTGCTTGCAGCACTCCTGAGTTTAATTCTGAAGGCTGAAATATTTGGAATTGCTGCTAATTGTTATAGCTCAGAGAAAATGAGCGCTCCGGTGTGTCAGGTTAAGGGAGGTGATGCAGCACTCCTTAAAATGTCAGTAGGCTGTATGTTAAAGGAAAGAATTGTAACTGTTCATGAGGGTTTTGCAATGGGCAGCCAAATTCTCTAGCAGCCTCGTCTTTCTGTGAAGGATGTAAATAACCAGCCTGTTCTCATAGTGAGTTGCTGAGGGCTTCTCAAACTATTTTATTCTCATTAAGCCTCACTTTCTATTGGACTGAAGTCTGCAGTGGGGAATTTAGGGATTGTTATATGTGCTTTTAGATGTGAAAAGGCAGGTGGAGCTAGCTACTGTAATAACGGGTACATTAAATGTCCCTTTGGAGCCTGCTTGCCTTCATGGAGTGACATCTTCTTGACCGAAGGAAAACAGTCTATATTCAAAAAGAAATAAATGATGGGAATATTTGTTCATATCAATATTTTCCTTGAAAGACTGATCTGGTGGGTTTGTGTTTTGTTTTGTTGCTTGTGGGGTGTTTCTCTGTACAGGTACCAGTAAGGCATGCGGGTTTCTGGGAGCTCTTTCTGGTTTTTTGCTTTTGAGTCTCTTCTCCAAAACAATAGCTTAGGCCACCATCTGCTCTCATCAAACTTTCCAGTTGGATCTCCAGTTCTGCTTAATTTATTTCCACTCTATTTAAAAAGTTATGATTTTTTTTTTTGTCTTCAGTATTTTCAATCCTATTTTTGACTCTTTTTGCAGGATTAATAATACTAAGCTACAGTAAGGGAAACCTAGTAATAAAAACAATATAAATATTACTTCTGTTGTAGGTATTTACCTTTCTCGAGGTGTGTAGGATTGTACAGTTGCATAGGAAAAGATCTGTGAACTCAGAATTATTCCTCCTTTTCTGGGAAAGGGCTTGTGTTACATGAGTAAAGAAAAATTTGAAATTCAAATGTAAATAGTTTTTTGATATTTCTTGTGGCTTAACATATTTTCTTCTACTTCAAAGACATAGCTAAATAATGGCACATCATTTTGTCTGAGGCACATAAGTACCATTTCCGTGACTCTTCTTTAAAGTGAGTGTAGTGGGCATTTATTCCTCTTTGCATTGAATCCTGCAAAGAGATAAAGAGGACTAGATCCTTTCGAAAGAGAAAAATCTGGAGATACCAAGATAGTACAATGCCAGCTTAGAAGGGACCTCAAGGATCACCTAGTGCAACCTTTTAAGGTAAACTATACGTATATAAATATATATGTATGTAGTTTTAAGTGAGCTGGCCCAGCACCCTGTCAAGCTGAGCCTTTAAACTGCCCAGTGTAGTGGAATCCACTACTTCCCTTGGGAGACATTCCAAGGTCTAATTGTTCGCGTGATGAAAAAATTTTCTTCTGGAGTCCAAGTGGAATCTTCCCAGGAGTAACTTGTACCCGTTGGCCCTTGTCTTGTCCATGTGACTCCTCGTAAAAAGGGAGTCACCATCTTCTCGGTAGCCACGTGATACGTGGCTCTCTTAAGCAAGTAACAGTTAAATTACAGATTTCAGTCCAAGTTCACTTCAATCAATCTTCCTCTTCTCATCAAGAGATGGCAAATGAGAGAGCACCAAAAGCCATAGGGCAGACGGCACTTGCTCGGAGTGACAAGCAGATTCCTGGCTCGCTGAAAGTGCAGTCTCATGGTTCAGTCTGGGTGACTTGGCAGAAATGAGAATCAGGCATCCCAGTGTCTTGCTGAACTAAGGGACATTGCAGGAAACCCATCATCTGGAACTGCTTTGTTTCCTTTCTGTGCCTGCCATCCAACGACAGTGCAGCACAGTGCAATATATAAATCACTGTGTAGACATAATGTAAATATTGGCTACTGTGGCATCACTAAGGAGACATAAATTCATGAGCTTGTCACTGAAACGATGAGCAGTCACTACGGTTCCCATTTCTCGATGGTAAGAACTCGCACGCCTGGGAGTCAAGCTGTGCTGCCAGTTGTTTGGCCTTCATATGCAGGTCTCTTCCCTAATTCAGGAATCCTGGGGGCTTTCTGAGGACTGTTGTAGGAGATCAACAGCCTACCTTTGCTTATTCTGTTGAGAAATGAGAATTACTGATGAACAATTCTGGCATAGTTGCTGCAGAAGAAGAAAATTACTTATTCAAGCTTATTTGTTCAGATCCTTTTTGGAAAAACTGTGGACTTTAGATCATACAATTCCAGTCAAGAAAAGCTACCTGAGAAGTGTCTGGAGACACAATTTGCTAGAAGTGTTTCAGGGGTTTGAAGCCAGCCTGGGAAGTGGGACTCAGTAGACTGAGCAAGTTCAACTTGAATTCTGTGTAAGGTTCTTGATGTCATTTCTTCTGAAGTAAAGACCTACAGAAAGTACTTTTATGAAGGGGCAGAATTTACTTGTACGCATCTTTAGTATCACCCATTCTTGCAACGCTTCATTCTGCTTCTAAGTCACTTGGTGGTGTCTCCAGTGGTAACAGAGCAGACTTGTTATGGTCATTTTCTTGACTTGAGTGTGAAATAGGTAATTATGAATCTAACAGGGTTGTAGTGGTAGGCTTTTAATGGAAGGGCTGAAAGGGTTGGCAGTCAGCACTCGGGGAAACCAGTTGCTTTGGAAATAAATCCCCTGAAGCTCCTTTAGCTTGAAATGCTTTGGTTTGCATGGTGTTATGTATCATTCCACTGCTGAAACACAGGGTAGAAAGGGCACGTGTCAGTGATAACTTCATTTGATTCTGAGGAGGGAGTAGAATTAACATTTCCTCCTTTTTTCTCAAGTATATAATATCTTTTAATATATTACAGTATATTTGCTATGTAGATGTCCACTTTTAATAAATTACTTCGTAGCGCTTTTACTATGTCATCGACAGACAGCTTCTTAAATGTACGTGGTAAATAAACAGATCATTCAGGCAAGATCTTCATCTTCCAGCATTTTTAAAAGGAAATAATGGAGCTTTAAAAATGCCATACTGGTGAACGTAGTACAGTGTATTTATCTGTCACAAACAGCCAGGAAATTGGTGAGAAGCAGACTTAAGCCAAATGGGTTCTCCCTTTGTTACTGATGAGTGAAGATAAAGAACTGCTTCAACTGCATGCTGCTATATATTTATAATATATAAATATTTATTTTATATATATATAAAAAAATATATGAGGCTGTCTTCATCTTTTAAAGCTAATATTAGGTCCAAAGTGGCATTTCTTTTTTGGCTTAAGAAAGCTATTTATGAGTATTAAAGAAATGAAAGGCTATAAATGAGTGCAGGTTTACAGATTTGATGCTTTCCTGTGCAGCATCTTCCTTTGGATCTTTGAAGCTGATGGTCATTCAGTGACAACTTGGCTGTCTGTAACAATTCTATTTATCTAAATTTAAGTTTAAATCTTTCAGTGTATGTATGTTGCCATGTTGCCAGCAGCTCAAAGCGTTTGCAGACAACCACGGCACAAAGATAACATTCAAAATAAGCTACTCATAAATATGCTAATACTAATAAAAATGTTTGTTACTGTTTTTATTCAGATGAGAAAATTTGCATTACGATTAAATTTTATCTCATATTTGCTGCTCTTAAGTTCATTTTGTGCAATAAGAAGCAAACTGATCCGCTGAACTGTAGCTGGTGAGGAAAAGAGATCTTTGATCAGGGTAGAGTAGGAGTAACCATCCATTTTCTGTTGCATAAATTTCTGCATCTAGGCAGGATAAAAAAGTTGATTAAATTTAAATCTGTGTGAACAACAGCAAAATAATGAAAGCTATACAAATGATAATATTTGTGTATTTGCAGAAAACCCAGTATTTGTCTATTTATCTTCTAGGTCTTTCTTGTAACTCTCTCTATACTAACAATATTTTGTCCAGCATTTCAAACTTCATATGCTCAGGGTAACTGATGAACCTATTTATTTCTGCTGGTGCAATGTCTGTGTGTGCCTGTATGGTAAATAGGCTGTACCTTTGGACTTTCTGATGGGATACATCAGTAATGAGTATAGATCAATGGTGTACAGAGTCATCACCAGGTTTCGTTTCATGTTTCTTTCAAGCTTCTACCAAACTCATCCTGTGAATTTAATAGGATGGCAGGGCCTTAAAACATGAAAATTATCCCTTATTAGCCACTTCTGTTCCTCCTCTTCTTTTGCATGCCTGTCTTCCTAAAGAGACAAGATACTTGCATGTTTGTTTCGATGTTTATCCTTAATCTCAAGGTATAAAGTACTTCAGGTGCATTTTGTACTTGCACATTTTTTTGAATTACCTTTTCATTTGGGATTTTTGAGAAGAGATCCCTCCCTCCTTTCTAAGGAATGAATTGCAGCTTATGTGACAGGTTGTCCTTTTTTTTAATCATTTATTCTTTGAAGTATATAACTTGGAACACATTTATTTTTAATAATCAAATTAAAAAAAAAACCCAACAAACTGAGACACCTAAATTTGAAAGGTTGTGAGGGTTTTAATAACAAAGCATTTAAGGTGTGCTGTTTTGACCATCAGAAGCTCCAGTCAAATCTGAAAACTGGGACCAACAGATGACAGATAATTTTTAGTTGGAACACCAGCTCTGTTTCTGGAACAGAGCGTGTTTGATTCTGAACTCCAGCCTGGTGACTTGGCTTTTCTTTCAGCTATACCAGTGCTCCAAATTTACAGTTTTATGTAATTCATTTTTATGCACTGAACCATGCATGTTTAGTTTTCTTCCTCCTCTTCTTTTCCTCTTTTACTGAGGTGTAGCGAGGGAAGCGTGTTCTATATATATATGTTATGTATTAATACATGTAGATTATTCCTTAGAATAGAAATTAAACGCAACACTCAAAGGATAATAGGGGTGCAATTGCTACAGCTCATCTACTTTATGTTGTGATGTATTAGTGTAATGAAGACTAATACATTTTCTTATGGGCAATCTATTACTGAACGTTTTCTGGTGTATGGTTATGAATCAAATGCTGCAGAACAGTGATGAAGCAGAACAGGAAAATTCTGCACGTGTAGGTGGAACGTTCTTGAAAGCAGAGTCTCATCCTGATCCTCGTTGGGGGGGAAAGGAAGGGAAAAGAGATTTCAGAACACCAAAATGGATCAGATTAGAATAGTTACCAGGTAAATATATTTGGAAGAAAAAAAACCCCCAAACATATTTACAGTTTACCTACTTGTAAGAGTGCAGCTTTGTTAATGTTTGTGCCACCCTACAAAGCCGAGCAGCGTTGGGTGCACGTGCTGCCGGAGCACGTTGAAGGCGTAGTGAGTGAAGATGATTAACCTTTAACCACTGTAAGCAGGAAGAGGACTGGAGCCAGCATTACCAGTCTGGTTTTGTGTTGTCAAGGAAGAAACACAATAACTAGTCTCTGCAGAAACATGTATTTCACCCTCTTCACTGCAAACTGAAGTGGTATTTTGAGGCTCATGTATATGGGCTCTTCTGGGGAAAGATGCATGAAAAACAAGAGTGTTTCCATCATGGAAATACACATCTCTGTAAAAAAAAACCTCCAAACCAAAGCAGCTTATGTTGATTCATCATGCTCTTCTGCAGAAGAGGCAAGGTCAGTTAGTTCCTAGCTGCTGTGTCACTGCGTAGAGAGCTCTGCTGGAATAGCCCCAGTCATCCCTAATGCATGGTTTTAATGGTGGACTGGGTACATTTTAATTACACCATCCTAATGTATGTATATGAAGTTCCATGAATAAAGGAAAAAGAGCTTTCTAGGTACTCGGACGTTGGTAATAAAAGCTATGCATGATTTGGACTTCCTTTTCAATTTGCTATTGGATTCACTTCACTAACTTCAGGTGCTTTGCCAGTGTGCAGAGGTTAGGACTGATGGTCCTATGAAAAGTAGCAATGCAAAAATTACCTCTTTTTTTTTTTTTTTCTTTTTCCCCTTTTTTTTTTTTAAAGTGAATTCCAGTGATTTCTTTCTTTGTAGATTATTTTTGGAAGTCGAGTCCGTGAAACTACAAGACAAGAACATTTTAGTTTTTCATTTTCTGAAAACTTCTGTATAGTGTTTGTGTGCCCAGTAGATCTTTTTAATACTAAAATGCCTGTAAAATGCAGTTGTGGTAGGTGCTTTTAAAGTATTTCAGCAGAAAACTTAATCTTTCTTTGCCAACTGTAAGAAAAATGTCATTTCACTGTTGATCTCTTCTTCAAAATATTACATAGTTGAGAACTAATATTCTAACTTATTAAATAAAATGTTTTTACCTTGCATGCTTTTCTTTGTTACATGGTCCTTCCTCCTTTTGGTGTGGTTTTACAGCCCTTGTCCGAGTGGTTTGTGACCAGATACACAGCTCTTTTCTGTATTAGTCAAGAAGGGGTTTTTAGTATAGGTGAATATAGAACGAATATTCTGCCCCAGCATAACAGGTCTTACCAAAAATTACAATTTTTGTAATGATACTGTTCTCAAAAACACCAGAAGATCAAAATCTCTCCAAAGAACATTAGTGACCTGCATCAAGACAAAGCAGGGCTCCTAATCCTGCAGATATTTACCCAGATGCTTAATTGTGCTCTCGGAATGGTTCCATTGAAATCACTAGAGTTACTTCATCTGTAAAATTAAGTAGAAGACTCTGTAGCATAGAAACCTCAGAGACTTCCCATTGATTTCAGTGCCCAGGGGAAAGTTAACAGACTTTGAAGGGATTTTAATTTAGAGAACTATTTGGCTGGTGACTGCAATTTCAGAGATAATAGGTGTGATCCAGAGCTCTGCTGAATACAGTGGAGACCAGGAGATGAAATTCAGATCTGTGAATGTTCCTGTTTCCTAGAACTGCCAGGCTTGTGAAGTGCTACAGAAACTGCAGGCTGTTAAGCGTCTACAAATTCTTTCCTATTTTATTTTTAAACATGGAAATGAGAACTCCCAAATCGTTCGGAAGATGTAAATACCCCATCTTTTCTGTGTTCTCGTTTCTTGTTATTAAGTATACACAAGATGTTCAGTACTTTAAAAAGAAAGAAATCCACTTATGGAAATCCTGAAGAGAAATTTTTGCCTTTAAGAACAGTCACAATGAATAAATGTGCATTTGAATGATTGATTTTTTTAATTTTGCACGTGTATGCAGCCTGTATCAATGCAAACTTTTTCTTTTTTCCTTTTGGTAATCACAGGACTATACCTTGACCATGTACTTCCAGCAAGCATGGAGGGATAAGAGGCTGTCGTATAATGTAATACCTCTAAACCTTACTCTGGACAACAGAGTAGCTGATCAGCTGTGGGTTCCTGATACCTATTTTCTGAATGACAAGAAGTCCTTTGTACATGGTGTCACCGTGAAGAACAGAATGATCCGACTGCATCCAGATGGGACAGTCCTTTATGGTCTCAGGTCAGTAGGACCCATTTCTGGTCCTTCCATCTTTAATTTTTAACCTCTTCATCATGACTTCACACTAAAATCCATTCTTTGGCTTTTTTTGATGCTGTTCTTTTTATTGTTGTATTCTATATAACTCACAATATTCCAGAAACAATTTTAACTTGAATATTCTACGAATGGATACAGAATTTTGTTTTTATTATTTAAATATACATTTTGGAGATAAACTGCCATTTTTAATACAGTTCAGACACTTCTATTAAGTACAGGTAAGGCTGAAAATACCATTTTAAATACCCATTCTGGATTAAAAAGCAGTTGTAGAACTGCTTCCTCAAAGGAATTGAAATAAGAAATACAAAATGAGGATTAGAGAAAAAAAGGGAGAAGGCATGCGAATGATGAATCGATAATGTAACTGAATGGTATCTTTTATAAATGTTTTTGATTTAATATTAGATTGGGTTTTGTGCCACCCAGATGAATCAGTTTTCTCATTTTCATTAAGATGATGTTTGACCTGAGATGGTTTTCAGTCTGCTGCTGTTATTGTGTGAGATTGTAGGGAGGGTGGTGACTGGAGAAACCAACAGAAAAACTTCACTCTCAAGAATTTCTGAAACCTGGGGCGGGGGGGAATGTATGTTTAGTAGTGTTTATAGAAAAAATAATTTCTGAGAAAGTGCTTTTAAATATATTCCTGCAGGAGTTGACTGACAGTGTGGTGTGAGTAGGTAACAAAATAGAAAGAAAGCGTTGTCTGGCTTAAAAAAAAAAAAAGAAAATGCTGCAAAACTTCCATATAGAATATCTCCTATTTTAATATTGAGAATAATGCATAATAATAATCCTGGGGAAGCTGATTCTTAAAACTCTTATTAGTGTATTTCTTTCGTTTTGAGTAAGATTTTTCTGTTATCTGCCTCTTAACTGTCAAGAAGGATGCACTTGTAACTACCCAGCTGTACAGGAAAGTGGCACGGCTTTTATATTTAGCACTGTCACTTGAAGAAACATGGACCATGATGTTCCTATCTAATCAAGATCATCTATTACCCATCACCAATCTGGATGCCTTCAGTTTAGTTACTGCACTTTAACAGGCAGGTGTTTCACTTGGATCGAGCAACTATCATCTTTCTTTGTTGATGTTTCTCTTCAGAGGCTGTTGTGTAGGACGTGGCTACCTACGTTGGAACTCGGACATCTAAAAATGAAGTCTTAAGCTGCCCTAGGAATTCAGGCTTAACACTTCTGGTGTTTCGTTTCAGTTTTCATACCTGAAATTTTCAGGGTGATACAGTTTAGCCAGTCAGGTGGCTTCTAGCTCTTCAGAAAAAAACATTTCCTTGAGATGGAGAGAGACAAGATGGGAGATCTTGCCTCTCTGCTGGAGCCAGGCATCAAATGCCTCCTGTCTGGATGATCCCCGGATTCTTGGGGTCTGTCCCACATAGTGATTCACCCCAGAAAAAGGGTGTGAAAAGTGCAGAATTGTTTTCTTACTTCATGGTTTTGAGGCACTCCCCTAATGTGCAAGTTGCTGCTTTCATCTTTCCTCACAGAACCTAGAACATCTTTCACTTGGTGGAAAAGATGTGGGCTTTCCTTGGCTGCTCAGCTTCCTCTGCATTTCAGGAATAGCATTGCCTTTTATGGCTGACAGATTATTTTTCTACTTAAAAAGTAAAGCCAGGAAAATAACAGGCTACTAAAAGAAATAAAATAGCTACTAAAAGAAATAAAATTCACAAGCTACATCTGTTACCCAGATAGGGTATGTCTT
Organism: Todiramphus chloris collaris; assembly: GCA_025345505.1. Classification (NCBI taxonomy): domain Eukaryota; kingdom Metazoa; phylum Chordata; class Aves; order Coraciiformes; family Alcedinidae; genus Todiramphus; species Todiramphus chloris. The sequence continues at coordinate 14,549,781 of JANVCC010000040.1, forward strand.
CTTGAAGGATGACCACAGTAGGAAAGCGAAGTTAGGAACAGCAGTCTGGCAATTTTTATGCAAAGAGACCAGGTAGAGAGTTTTGTTAAAACCTGCAAAAAAGAATATCCTTTTTTTGTTGGTTGGGTTTGGGTTTTTTTTGGTTTTTTTTTTGTTCTGGGTTTTTTCTTGCTTTTGTTTTTTCTAAGCCTGACAGAATATATTTCATTGTCAGCTCTGTAACGCAAGCCAGATATTCTCTTTGTGAACTGTAGAGAAACATTTTGCCATATATAACTCAATGAAATTCATTTTGATTTTACAGATTCTGGTCTATGTGCTGGTTATTGTATTTACCTGTTTGCGTTATGTGAGGGTAGTTCAGGCTTTGGCACTGTGGCTGGGAGCAAGTCTACACTTTTCAATTTAAGACACTGAAACCATCATATTTGTTATTATTTCTCAGAATAAATGATGGCAGGGACATCAGCTTTAATCTTTTCACTAATTTTCTTGCTGCTTGTGACAAGTCATTTTCATTCAGATTGCTTAACAATCCATAATTTCTATATTTTAAAATGTTGGTAAACAGTAAGAGCTCGTAAAAAATTGATCTGCAGAAGAATGAGGGAAAAGATTTTCTTTAGGAAATTAAAAACCATTAATGAAAAATACTTTTGCTAAGGTTTTGTGTTTTTTGTTTGTTTCCCTGGAGAAACAAGATATTGACGGCTTAAAATTGGCAACTGAAAGCTTGGGTTTCCTTTTTTTTGGTTTGAACAATTCTGATTTTCACAATTTTTAAGACTGTGTGTTTTATTAGTATACTTTGATAATGCTTTGCAAAAAATATTTGCATAAAAGTTGGAGTATTTTTTACCAATACTTGCAATCACAACGTGGTATTCAAAATGGTTTTAGAATATTTCTGTGTGTTGTTCCAACCGCAGAACCTGTGCACAGCCCAAAGCAAAGGGTATTTAAAAGAATTTATTTTTTCTAGTGAAACATTTCATGTCAGGAACTAATTTCCTAGTATTCCAGGATACCTAACAGTCTTGTACTTTTAATTAGCAGTTCTTACATCCTTTTCAAGACTCAGGAGTTCTCTTGGCGCTGTGAAATGGTGCAAGATGAATGATGTATGTGAATTCTGCTGTTGTTCCCTCGTGCTGAAATGAACTGTGAGCTGGGGCAGCAGCAAGATGACTGTCACCCTGGACTCCCCCATCCTCATGGCCAAAGATTAGGGTCTGCAGTTGTCATGGGTCCTGCTGCAGCCAGGTATTTGAACAGCAGAGAGGAGAAGGACACCTCTTGTTTCTTGCAGCAGCAGTATTTTCTGGTGCAACACGAACAGAAACCTGATAGATGAGGACAGGGCAAGAGAAGGTCCAGCTTTTCACCACAGGATATTCATAAAGTTCATTTTTTTTGTCTAGTACAAGAGTGACTAAATAGCCTCTAGTCCTGGGAGGACTGTCAGATTAAAGCTATCAGCTATTATTAGAAACAAAACAGTTATTATTCTTACTTGCATGGAAACGGGGACCTAGCAATGCCAGTTTAATAATAAAAATCTTCCTTTCATCACTTGTACTAAAACCTGGGGGGTGGTCCTTCAGGATATTTGCTGCATTTAAAAAGATGCACTTCAGAGTGGATATAGTAGATAGGTCACCATATAGCTCTCCCCCTCAGCTGTAAATTCACACACACTCCATCCTGAACACTGGAGGAAACTTAGCCCTATTTGTTCTTCAAGTGGAGGTAAAATTAAAATAAAAAAATATGGTTAAGGGATTTTCTCTAGATTTTGTGACATGCAGGTTAAAAAGAAAACATTTCAAGGTACAAGAGTTAATGGGTTTGGATGAAGATTTTTTCTTTGGTCTCAGTTGTCTACGTTAGTTTGTTTTCTCTAAAACTCTTATCTGTATCCATGTCTGTTTGTAACATATATGTACATCTCAACGTTTTCAACTGTTTGGGTAAGAATGTGTTGCAAAGGCCCTATTATTATGATTTTGGAGAGAACCATTCTACTTCTAGCTTTATCTTTTCTTGGCCAGTTGGTTAGATTTCTATCTGCCTGTCTTCAGGATGTAGCCTGTTTCCAAGGGACACTGCAGAGGGGATTGGCAAGGGCAAGAGACAAACCTGAACATCAACAGAGGTCTGTCAGAGTTGGATGATTGCCCTCAAAAATCCCTTCTTATATGTCCTAATTATTAACGGTCCATGGACAAATTTTTGTGATGAAATGTAGAAGATCCTTCCCTCCTCCTTAGACCCAGATGAGTAGGTGTCAGAGTTAAGGTTAGTAAAGTTAAGGTTTCTGGTTTATAGCTTTAAATAGCTTTATGTATTTCATCTGAAATTAATTCAAAGCTCATGTGATTTAAAGTGTCCATAGTAGTGATATATTTAATGCCTGATTAGTACTAATTTCCACATATTTTACAAAAAAGAACCCCAACCCTGTGCACTGACTGCTCTGAACATCACTGCTAGTATTGCTACATTAATTTGCTTCAGCTTATACTTACAGTGGCATATTCTCAGAGATGCATTCTACTGAACTGAGATGCCTTTAAATATCAGTCTTACATTTTTGCTTTTGCCTCCCTGTACATCTCTATATAAACGTGTCTATAAATGAATATATACATATATACATATGGTTCTGTGGATTCGGTTTCATTCCCCTTGGTTGCTGTAATCACATTCCTTGAACTGCACGTGATCATCTTAGCAAAATGGGAATGTATAAATGGAACTGCCCCATTCTTTATGCCCCTAGAGTTTGTAATTTGGATATAGCAAATGGGGATCCCTTAACATTATTCTTTTTGTTTTCCCTAGCAGAACCTATATACAGGCTAGAACTGAGTCGTGACCAGTTTTTTACAGAGAACATGCCATACTGGTTACTTCCAGGGTTAGAAGGATTTTTAATTCTGGAGGGATAGCTGCCAGCTATTTATGTTTTGGGAAAATGTGGGGGTTTTTTTCACATTCCAGTTGCAGTATGGTATTTACAGATATGGCAGAACTTTCTTCTGTTTTCATTTTCCCTTTTTTTCATTTTAATTAAAAAAAAAAAGTTCTATTTCGTATTGTATTCATATTCCATCTGGCAAGAAAATTCTTCTTTGCTGCCAAGACTAGGACATTCAATAGATGATATACTTAAATCACTAAAATGGTAGAAAATTGCAACATATAATCTTAAATGAAGAGTCATTACAGGGAAAGCTACAGTCTCTTGGTAGTTAAGATGGCTTGCAATAGGATATTAGTGATCTGACAACATATATAAAGAAGTAAACTTAGAGGACCAAGATTCAAATGGAGGATAACAATCAGTTTACGGTAGGTTGAGCAAAGCTTGAAGAAGATACACAAAGAGAACTGAGGAAAAGCTACATTTTTAACTAAATTTCTGCCTGGTTTGTCTAATACACGTAGCAGAAATAGCTGCTGCAGCAGAGATTTATTGTTCATTTTCCCCTGACTTTTGACATCGAATCTAAAACACAGATAGAAAATTCAGCCGTCTTCTGGTTTATTCTGTAGAATTCTAGGAAAGAGTCACTTCTTTGATTTTTGCAGCCTGTAGAAGCACTGGGTGTTTTCTGAGGCTTTTTCCAGGGCTGGAATGCAGGCTTTGAGAGGGTTGATGAGCAAGACCCTTCTGTTTGCTAGTTTGGACTTGCTGCTTTCTGTGTAAGTCTCTTTGTGTGCCGTTCTGCTTCTCACCGGTGAACTCTGTGACAGTGGGTTACTTATTGAGGATGGCCAGGTACGTGGTGAAGAGCATTGTAGACTTTTGTATCTGTTCAGCAGGCTGGATTTGTGCTTTTTGTAGCTGAAGCTTGGGAGTGTTTTTCACTGCAGAATAGAGTACACACAGAACTTGTGACTGGGACCACATCCTGTGAGGTGATGCCATTTCCATCCTTTTTAGCAAAAAGAAAAAAAGGAAATCCAAAAGGAAATAAAACAGAGTAGTTTAGTCAGAAATTAAAGACTTGTCCCATTTGAAAGCCCAACGGTTTTACTTGCCAAGGTTTATTTAATACATTGCCAGCTATGAGTTTCCTACCCAACCAGCAATAATTCCTAACTATTTCACTATATAACCTAGTAATCACCTGTAAATAAGAGAATTATGTGTGTGACAGTCTCGCTTGCTTTCTTGCTACCAGCATTGTGTTGTGTGAATTCAAAATAGTCCTGGAAGCTTGGATTTTGGGTTGTCTCAGCTGTGCCTTCTGCTGTCTGCTCCCTCAGTTTCAGCTGCTTGGAAATTTGCACTGTTGCAAGTAAAGTAGATTCTCCCACACTTCAATCTACTAAAATAGCCTCGGGCATTTTTGTTGTATTAATAGATTTGTTCAGCAATTTAACTTCTCCTATACAGCTTATTATCTACAAAATCTGATGGACAGTTGTAAAAGCAATTGCCTTTCTAAATGCCTTTAGTTCTCAGAACATACCATTTAAGAGGTGAATTTATCATACTAGATGTCCTTCAGTAAATTATCTCATCTTTATTTTGCTACTTTTTCCTCTTTTTTTTTTTTTTAATTGAAATTCTAACTATAATTTGGAGATAAATTTCCATTTCTCAGTTTCAAGACCATAAAATCATTTGAGCTAGCTGGAATTAAAATTACATCATTGGGCTGCACCTAGGCTTTCAAATGGTTTTGTAATTCCCAAGCTTCCTCTGCAAGAAAATGACAGAGAGATCTGTCCGACCTCTTTGCTCCAGAAGTCTATTTCCAGATGGAGGACAGAAGTTGTAACGCTAAGCAAAAATTGTTCTCAAAAATAGAGCATTTTCATCTTTCTCAATTTGGACATTTCAGAAAAGATAAAAAGGACCTGGGCTTCTTTTCTGGGAGGGAAGATGATTATTTGGACACTGTGTTCCTGATCATGGGACACACACAGGTGTTTCTGGTTTCCTTCACATTGATGCTGTGCAGCTCTTCACTCAAACTGGGGTCTTGTCCAGCCTCAGGGGAAAAGCAGAAATAACCATTATAATGAGGTACCCTGTAGTGACATTAAAAGCTCTATGGTGAGATGCTCTTCTGTCTCTCTGTATATCAGCTTGAGCACCAGCTTCCTCTTGCAAAAGCATCCCTACGTAGTGTTGCCATTTGAAAAAAGACCCACCCAAACAGGTATAAAGTTTGTCCTTGAAGGTGTTGAAAGTGATGTGCTGGGACATCAAATGTGAATTTACGGGGCAAAAATGTACATGTTAAATGCCAATTTGAAAAATATGCTAACTATCTTAGACATTAGGCCTTTTTACTGTCTCTTTCCTAGGGATTTTGTCCCAGTGGAAAGACAACGTAATGGCACAGAACTTCAGATTGAAAATGTTTTCTTGAATATCAAGTTTCAGAAATTTGTCTTAAAATAAGAAATTAATCTGTCTATCAGCTTTCTGTCGCCCCAGTTAAATGTATAAGTCTCCTTGAGTTATCACTTCTTGTCATCGTTTTTGTCTTATGTAAAAATACAGCACTGGATTTCTGGAGACAACAGTAAGGGCGTGTACAAGCGTTGCGAAGAGCAAGTGAGACTTGGAAGTAAGACTTGTTTGAGAATGAGAATCTCAGCACTGTGAACAAGTGTTTCCATTATGTTAACTAACTTTTTTTGTGCTAGCTCATGCTCACAGGTGCAATAACTGAACTTTCAGCTGCAAACACTTGCTACAGTTAATTCCTAGTCTGACATGCAGTTGCTTAGTTTTCCACAAGAAATGAGGTGGATTGGATTTCTGCGTCCAAACTGTCAAGGCCATTGGAGCACATAGACATATATGAATGCTAAAACCTTCCATGCAGGGTTTTCGAGCAGGAACTTTTTGATAATGGGCAGAAATCAATGCAAATGTAGTAAAATGTTGTCTCCAATGGAAGTCGTGTAGCTGTTGTGAAGACCTGAAAAACGTTGAATTATCCATGAGGAATGCTGCACTATTATGCAGAATTTTGAGTTCAAAGCATCATCAGCTTTAACAAGGAAGCACTATCACCCCAGTCCCAGTAGTCCTAGGGCAGGACAAGTCAGACACCAGCTTTTGTCTTGTGCAGTGAATATAGATCCAGCTTAAGGAAAGGACCTTGAATCTGAGCGTGTTGCTGAAGCAAATTAATTGTTTTAACCAAAAAAAGTATGAGCTCTGGCCTGAGATATGAGCCAGGTTCTATTTTCCTTACTCATGCAAATAGTTTCAGTGAAGGTCCCAAGGAATTCAGCACAGAGACACTAGGACTGTTGTTTCTAGAGGTATATAAACTGAAGACTCTGTGACATGAAACAAATCATACAGCTCCTCTCCCTCAGTTATTCCATTTATTAAATTGGAATACCGGAACCTATCTTCTCACAGGGGTGTTGTGAAGATTAATTAATTAGCTTGTAAAATGCTTTGATCCCATAAAACACAACGTAAGGGCGAAGCATTATTATGAAGAATTATAAAATAGCAGCCTTCATATGCACCTTGGGATAGCAGTTTTATAGACACAAATCTGTTCCGTTCACCTTAGAATCACGTTGTTCTGCTTTTCCTACGTAGCAGCCCATTCACAAAATGAGACCATTTTAGGAAAGATGCAATTTGTAGAATAAAAACGAGATCACTGACAGTCATAAATATATTTTTCAATTAGGTGTTCATTGATTAATGTGTTTTTTTTTCTGGAGGATTTGCAATGATACAGTTTCAGAACATCTCCATCTGCAGCAGGCTGGAGGGTAGTTGGATTTTAAATACCTCCCCTACCTGAAAGAAAACAAAGATATCTCTCTACTTCAGTTTCTTTATTGGATCATAAATACAGGATAAATATTTGAAAGGGTCTTCTGCTTTTATTTTATAGGAAGTGGCTGTTAAATCATTAGTATGTGAATAATTAGTTGAACTAAGCTTAATAAGGAAAAAGCTTTAAGTCACGGGAATCTTTTCCATTAAAAGCCCTATTATCCAAGATGATTACTTTGCAATGAAATGAAAAGAAATTCTGAGTTTTATTGCCTAACGGACAGAATGTGGCCTTCACATCAGCAAAAAAACATCATCTGTAGTACCATGTAATAGTTCAAATTGCTCCAAGGCTCTGGCATATTCCAAAAAACAAATAGGGGTCATCAAACATTTAATCTTGAATTGAAATTTAAATACTAGCATAATTTAAAATTAGAGCAATTTATCTTATTTCCCTTCTGTAATGTCTTTATCATATCATTTTTGGTAGTTTGTGATCCCGACAATGGAAATTTTCATGTATGAAATCACAGAATGCTCTGATCAAGACTCAGCTAATAAGATAAATGTTGAATGTGTATATACACCCATGCTTAAATACATGGTGTAGGTACTTGATCTATCAATACAATGCACGTATATATTTATTAAGTTCTATTTGCACGTATTTTTTGTCTAGCACTGGTAAAATCTGAAGTGGATGTCACAAAAAGGGGCATGGCCAGAGAGCTTCGAGTGAAATTTTAAGGCCTTGCATCTGTAAGAAAAGTAAATGTTTTGATACCATGTTTAGAACTAATAATGCCTCTTTTATTTCCCCTGTTTCTGTTGGTCACAAATAGTCACTTTCTGGTTGTTCTTGTGGTTGTCCGGATGTTTTTCTTTTACACTTTTACAAACATTACTGTAGGACAATGTTGAGTAATATTTCTTAAATGAAAGCAGCATTTTTCTACTTTTTCCTAGCAAGTGTTTTATCCGAAGGTGTAAGCGCACAGGCTTATGTTTCATTCCAGTTGCCTGTCTAGTTTTAGTGGTTTTTTTGGAGTAGTTTTCCCTTGGTTTTGGACGCTCTTTCTGTGATGAGAAGTATTTGTTCACCCGCTGTTTTATCATAGCTTGTTATTGGGCTTTACAAAGTGGTAAAATGGTTCCTGAGAAATAAGACTTACCTAAACTCTGAAAATCTAATTATTAATTTTAAAATATTTTTCCTCTATCTTCTATTTCTTTATTCTTCTGAAAATTTAGATTTCTTATAGCCCTCAATGTGCAAAGCAGCTGAGACCTTTTCTTGGAACGATATTCAGTCTTGCTTTGAAGGAAACAAACTAATAATATAAGTTGCAAGAAATTCTGGAGACACGCTTCCAGATAAGTTCCCCAGACTCCAGGAATGTGTGTAGACATATGCAGAAGCGTACTCTAAGCCATGCTTATCACTGATCTTTCAGCTATAATGCTGGCATTTGCATTAGCCATTCAGTGAGTAATTTTTATCCTCCTCTAGGTCACCTTTGTAAGAAAGCAATACTTCCTCCCCTTGTGCTTTTTTTCTTTCTGAATAGGCATCCCTAGAACACTCCCTGCTCCTGCTAGTCTGGAACCATTTAATTTTAGGAGAGAGAGAACAGAAGAAGTTTGGAAAACCATTCTTTTAAACTCCCTTGAATGTGCCATCTGTTTGAGCAGATGGGAAAAATGTCTCAGGGCCAGAAGGAGACTGTGAGATCAAATCACAAGGAAAGAACTACATGCAGACATGTTCCTAATGTCAGGGGAAAAGAATAAGAAAAGGACCTTAGCATTACCTCAGTGACGTGACCTGGAGACTGACTCCTTAGAAGTTGCTGTCTCCAAAGGAGAAGATGGAATCAATACCATATAGATTCCCAGGGCATGTAGTCTGTGGACACTCATTTCTGGGCAACTGCCAGAAAAGAACAAATGTTCAGGTCCCTAAATTATCCTCATATATGAAACATAAGTCCAAATTCAGCATTTTGCAGGGGGGGGGATTGCCGGAGTGCGTTATCCTCGTCGGCTTCCAAATTGAGAACTCATTATGTTTTCTCCATCCTCAGATGGTACAATACGTCATGCTGGAGAATGCTCTTTCTGAAAAAAGAAAAGAAACAAGCAACCCAACCCAAACCCTGCAATAGATGCGGACTATTTGACTTCCCATGACATCTTTCACTGGGTTACAGTTCCTGTTGTTTGACGGCTGTTGCTGACAGGGAATGTCAATTCACATACGCTCTGAAAATAGCATCGTAGGATTGTTTAGGTTGGAAAAAAACCTTAAAGGTCATCAAGCCCTGCCAAGTCCAGCTCTAGACCATATCTTTAAGAGGCGCATCTACACATCTCTTAAATACTCCAGGGTTGGTGACTCAACCACTTCCCTGAGCAGCCTGTGCCAAGGTTTGACAGCCCTTTCTGTGAAGAACTTCTTCCTCATGTCCTAAACCTCCCCTGTCACAACTTGGGTCTGTTTCCTCTTCCCCTATCGTTTGTTACTTGGGAGAACAGACCAACCCTCCCCCTGCTTACAATCTCCTCTCAGGTTGTTACAGGGAGTGATAAGGTGTCCCCTCAGCCTCCATGCTAAACAACCCCAGTTCTCTCAGCTGCTCCTCATGAGACTTGTTCACTTCACCCTTCACCAGCCTCTTGCCCTTCTCTGGACATGCTTAATGTCCTTGTAGTGAGAAGCCCAAAACTGTATTTGAGGTGTGGCTTCCCCAGTGCCAAGTACAGGGGGACGATCCCTTCCCTGGTGCTGATGCCAGCCAGGATGCTGTTGGCCTCCCTAACAAGGTGATACAGCTGACACTACCTAGGATTAAACACTCCCAGCAAAACTCTGAATGCTTCTGCTTATGTGGGAGAGCAACAAAACGTTGATGTACCATGATCATAAGGCTTCTCCCAGTCTGCTTCATAGCTGTTTTAACTGACATATGACAAATTTCAGGCAATGAAAACCACTTGGAAAGCGCTTAGAAAGCCCCTGAACTCAGATGACTGCAAAATGTTCATATGTGGTCAGCTGAGGAGGTGAATTGTTTTTTGACCTAGCTGGTAAACAATATCCTTTCAGTCAGATATCATCATCTGTGCTTTCATCTTATCATTCTCTCTCTAGAAGATGGCTTGTGTCTGCTCCACTTGGTTCTGATTGTCATAAGCAGAGATGACAATTGTTGAGCGAGATGGGAAACAAGACAAAGGCGAGGAGGCATCTACTGAGTATTCATCCCTCTCTCCTTTTATATTTAATTATACAAATTAGAAGCTTATTTCATAATTACATCCCGGACTATGTTTTATTCTTGTCTAACAACTGAGAATAAAGCACTCTGCATATTTTAAACATTAGTCTGTGGGCTGTTTCTACAACAAGAGGGTCTTCAGAACACATGTAATTCTAATGTGCAAATACTACATTATGGTTATCCTGAAATGCCTCTGAAGGTTGTTTCATAGCATTAGTGTTGCTGGAGAAATGGCATGCGTGACAGAGAGGAGATGACTGTTGTTGCTGTTGGATTTTTAAAGAGGTAATAGAGCAGCCGTACGAAAGAGATGTCATTAGTTGTTTCCATATAACTTTGGTATTCCCGTCTAAAAAAGAATTGTGTAAGGGCATTGCTCTGTGTTGAAAACACAACCACCACCCCAAACCAAACGGAGTAGTTTGTTTCCTTTTTAAAGGAGGAGATACTAAAGATCTAGTCAAGATGAAATACTTTTCCGTAGCCTTCAGCGTTCAGCTTCTGATGCGAGGTGTTATTATGTCACAGAGAAGACAGAATAATTTCAGGGAAAATATTTGCGTGCCATTAAGACTGAGGGATACTGACAAAATGTTGGATGCTGGTGTCATAGAGTCAGAATTGTCAGGGTTGGAAGGGACCTCAAAGCTCATCCAGTTCCAGCCCCCCCTGCCATGGGCAGGGAAACCTCCCACTAGAGCAGGGTGCTCAGAGCCCCATCCAGCCTGGGTTTAAACACTTCCAAGGATGGGGCTTCCACCACCTCTCTGGGCAACCTGTGCCAGGGTCTCACCACCCTCATGGGGAAGAAATTCTTCTCGTCCAGGAAGCTGATCTTACTTTGCAGTTGTATATGTCTTTAATAATACAAATACATAAAGCATAAACCTGGTTCTGAAGGGTCCTGGAGTCTTTTCCAGATTCAGAGTTACGATATTTTAAAAAATATTTAGTTAGCTTAAAAAAAGCAAATCCAAACCAACAAAGAGAAATACATCTGAGGAGGCATGAGTAGAAGTTACCATTCAGGAAGAGGTGACAATCCTATTGTTTCAGAGTATGAAGATCTTCATACACAAGGATTAGGAAGAGACCTTTCCTGTGTCTGGAGTCCCGGTGGTGTGAATCAACAGCAACTGCAATTTGCTGATTAAGTCAGGATTCCTGTCATCATCTCTTTTCTGCTGTACCTTTGGTTTAACTGCACAGACCCAAAGCTTAGTGCATTTACGTATCCTGGCACTCTTTCTTTTGTTATATTGGACACTTGACATTCATTATTTCCAAAACCATCTAAAAAGGTTATGTGTTTGCAGCATTCTGTTACATGTCTCAGAATCTGATATTGTGGTATTATGGTTTGGGGTTTTTTTGTCTGTTAATATTTTGTTTCTGCATGTATTGAAGGTATTTCTCATGTATTGAAGAAATACATTCCGAATCTCTTACCAGATCACATCTTGTCTGGATTATTTCAATAATAATATTTATTATATAATAATTATTTCAATAATAATTATTTCAATAATTTTATTTCAATACACCTTTAATTTCAATACAACCTATGAACTGTGGAATTGCTAGGGAGATATTCTGCGTCCTCATCACAGAAATAATGGTAGAGCTGAGGAGAGGCACCGAGATTGTCATCAGTGGGAGTACTACCCCAAAGAACTGAACACAAGTAAAAGGGCATGAAGAGTACTATCTGTCAAGAATGAAAGTAAATATTAAGCATTACCTCTGCTCTTCATTATAGCTATTACAGAATCTTAATAGTAATTTGTTCAAAGGTCTGGCTATTGAATCAATATAAGGCAATTAGGATGCAATGACTGAACTATGTATCTTCAAGAAGGGAAATATAATTATGACTTAACCTTGTGAAAGAAAAAATAAGGAGCACTCATAAAGCATTTTTTTCTATAAAGTCCCATTTGTCAGTGCAGTAGTACTAAAAACAGCTTTTAGTTTTGCATTAAGTAATGGATCTGTATATTGCATTTTGTCTTACGCTACATGTGCTACTGGTGGGCAAGCTGATCAACCTAGAGAGTTCGCTGGGCTTAGGCAAATATCTCAGTATTCCTGAGTTTCCCACCTCTGCAAAATGGGGTGGGAATGTGACAGACTCGTCAGGCCTATGGCAGAAAACCAGAATTATTTACAGAGATAAGGTATCCTCATGCTTTCAGACTTCCTAAAATGAGCAGAAAAATGAGGATTCATTTGCGTTCATGAGTTTTGACAGCGACGAGCAAGTGCAAAGTTTTATTCCTTGCTGTTATTTGTTATTCAGCAGTTTTTACCAGCCCTGGAAAACACAGTGTTCAAAGTGCTTTTTCAAAGACATTGGTATTCCAGGCCTAGCGTGACAAATAATCTTTTGTCCTCATCCTGAAAGTGAGATAGCAGTTAGGAGAACAGGGTGTCAGTTCTACATCGGAGGATTTATCTTCTAAAAAAGTTTTAGTTGGGGGCATTTTGTATCCAGGACGTTGGAGAGTTTCCCCTTAGATAGACAAGTGCCTTTGTTGACAAAAAAAGCATGGTTAGAAAAAGCTTTCTCTGCTTGAGCATTACTGTTGTATTATTTTCAATATCAAGTAGTGAAGAAAATAAACTGTATAGGTAAGCTGAGATCCGTGTCTGGTCCATCTCTGTGTTGTCCGTCCCGTGTGGGTCCCCCCAGCTTGTAACTCATTTATTTTTTAGCACAGACCAAGCTCTCTTGCTTCCTTGTATATGCTTTGAAAAAGCATTATCCTGTCCCCTTCTGTCTTTGCTTAACTCTACTCTTGTGCCTCATCACTCTGTGCTCATCCAGGCTTTCTGTTTAGCAATTTCCTAATGCAAAGTCTACGATCTGTAAATCTTTGGGAAAGCCGGTTGTGTTTCTGTGGTCAGTTTTTCATTCAATTACAAACCTTGTTTATCCCCTGACTCATCGTTTTCCTCTAAAATTCCTGATGTGCTCTGTTTTGTTTCCCCCCCTTATTGTAAAAATCGCTTGAATTGATGGGGAGGGAGGAGGGTTGCCTTAGATTAATAGCATTAGGTTGTCAGTTTTTCTTGATGTCATGCTTCTGCTTACTAACTACCCCTTCAAAATGCATCATTTTCATCCAACTCCAGCGGGACCATTTTTAGAGTATTGTTTTGGAGCCACTGTGACAGCTTCAGTAAATGGTGAGTTCTAATTCATTTGTCTAATGAAGATTAGGATCTTGGCTAATGACTACATAGTCATAAGTGATGATGCTTTTCCCTCCTACTCCCCCGGTGCTTAGAACATACATTAATTGTGCAGATGGTAGTGGCTTAGCTATGTGGTAGTTTGCTTTCCATCTCCTCCTCTCGTGACATTTACACCATGCAAAGAGGGTGTAGTGCCATCTCCTTATTTATGAAGATCTGTGATTCATCACCTGCCTTTTAAATCAAATCCTAGGATTATATCTTGTTGCTAAGAGGCAGAATTTGGATGTGGACTTCTTTCTTTGGAGCACACCTGTGCCAAGCTTTGCCTGCAACCTTCAGCAAATCGCAGCCAGAAGCACTGAATTTTCACCCTTGTTCCTACTGACAACACGTGAAACTCGCAGTGCCCGTTTCACCTGTGTAACCGTAGGGCATTCCTTATGCATTCAAAAGATGCACAGGCTTTGCAGTCTTTCACATAGCTAAAACTTAAGCCAAGATTTACAGGTATTTAAATTTCACTGCTAACATTTTTTTTTTTTTCCCCCGAATTACTAGAATTGAAGTGTGATTTTAATGTGACACATGGAAAGTAAATACTTTTACTGGTACTTTTTTATTATTCCATTTTTCTTTCTTACTCATACATTTATTCATTCTTGTGGCTTGCAAGAAACAGCAGGAAAAATAATAATTTAGGCAAAACTAATACAAACAATTCCTTAGAATTTAATTTCTTCTTTAATGTCCTCTATTTGCTGTGGCTATCCTACTCACCAGATTTGCTTCTTTCACAAAACAGTATGGACATTTCTGTACTTAAATGTTTTCTGGGTTTGTTCTTCACGAAAGTCACTGATTTGATATATATTACTCCTAACTCAGAGTATTCCTTACTTGTAAGCACCACTCCCTGCTCTTTATTTGCAAATATTAGGGTAACTGGGCTTGATCTTCATGCTTTATTTTGCTCTCTGTTCCTTGCATTGCAGGTAGAATCAAAGGAAGGTCAGGATTACTCATTAGAAGTTATTTTCGCACACTGAGAGAACAGTTCTTTTCCTGTCAATGAAAATCCTCCTTCTGGTGTCTCCTCATCAAGTAGACATATTGACTGTGACAATACAGGGATTAATACTCTGTGCTTGAAGCTGCTTGCCATGAGAGGGGGCGAGTGGGTAACGAGCCTTTGGGTCACAGAGGAGGGATGCTGAGATGGAGAGGGAGGAAGGAGTGCCTTTGAGGGCTATGTTTGACAAGTGTCAGGGTTCCTGAGATAGAGACAGTCAGACATGTGAATGGAGAAGTGACCTAAAAAGGAACAGAAAGGACCTCAAAGGAACTTGGTTTTCCTACCTATGGAGTTGCAGGCTTGCACCCAGTGTATGGTTTCTCTTGCCTGACACAGGAGATGCAAAGGCTTTGCAGAAGATGTTGTTTGCCCTCCAAGTGAGGCACTGGCATTCTGAATTTAGGAGGTTCTCTGCTATTCCAAGAAGAGAGAAGTTATTAGGACCTTATTAAGGCACTGCAGTCATGACTGAACGAGTTGGCTCGAAAAGGAATTTGAATAAATGAGAAGCTGGCACATCCCCTGCACCACAAACACTCTTGCGTGTTTCCAGAGTCATAAATTTGAGATTATTGGCCGGTAAAAATTCAGAAAAGTAGAGCAGTTTTGAGTGAGCTGGTTATCACCTTGGTGTCTGTATCTCCGTGAGGTGTGGATCCCAGTCTAAGTAGACTCCACCTAACTTCTGAGGGCCTGCTTCCTTAGTGCAGAACTGATGATCATATGATTAGTCTTTGCATTTGTCAGCTTGGAAGGAACTCCAGGGGACAAACATTTAACCTTAACAAGACGGTTACCAAACTGCTGACATAACTTGCTACATTTCTGGTCTGTGGTTAGAAATGAGATTTGCCACCTATGTGAAATTAATGTAGTGAAATGGGAGTTCTGGAACTGGCTTATATGGAACTACCTTACCCATTCAAGGCATTCTCATGTACTTCTCCAGATCTCTCCCTTGAGAGACCCTCCTGCCCATGGAAGTGTGGCTGTTTCGTTATACAGCGTTCTTTCCTGCTGTCCTCATACTGAAGGCCACATCCCTCCTAAAACTTTTCTGTTGGTTATTTTTAACATTTTATTAACAAATTAATAACAATATTTATCTCTTGAAACACCTTTCCCATAGGTATGATGCCTCATGGGTGCAGTGGTGCAAACCCTTACTAGCCTTGTACATCAAGGGAATTACAAGGTGTTCTTGCTGGGTGGCTGATGGAAACGGTGTTGTCCCCTTAGCATCATTCAGTATCCAGTAGCAGTGTTGACACACAAGTATTCATAAAATGAAAAAGAAAAGGGCTTAGTGCCCTTCACAGTGAAGATTCCTCTGATAAACAGCAGATTTGACGTAGGGCAACAAACTCGTAACGCTAGAGTTCTGAAATTCTGGCTTTCTAACTGAATCCTTTGGTTCCCTGCTGGAAATTCCCTTCTCTAAAGTTTGTCAAAGAGGCTGATTTTGTGAGAAGTCAGCCACATTTTGCTGAAGGGCTGTGTCTGGATGACCTTTGCTCCCATGTCTGGGCTCCGGAGTGGGGAAGGATGTGTACAAGAGGACACAGCAGCCATCAGACTCGCTGCTGTGCCTCTGGGATGTCTCCGTGCTGAACCAGCTATGCAAATCATGCTTTCACCTTGGGGGTTGATGCCATTCTTTGCAGTCACCTCAAAGAACCTGTGCATTTAATCAAGGAAATGCCTTCCCGATGCTCTGAATTTAATTTATGGAGCTTCAGCATGTGGTATCCTATTGTTTATGTATAAAAGACTTTTAAGTAAAACATGGGAGTAATTTGAAAGCTAGTTTAAAAAAAAAAAAAAAAAAGACGAAGAGAAAATGCACTTCTTACAGCAAAATGATCATTTAAAAAAAATCTCTGAACACGGGGAATGACTCCAAGGCAGGTCTGGCATCTCGGATAAGCGCTTATTATCTCATTAAATGTATGTTTGCCATATTCAGGGTAGGACTGATATTTTCCAGCTGACTCTTCATCCACCTCAAAGGTGAACTACTCATAACCTGTTTATTTGAGGAAAGGTGGTCTCATATATAGCCAAGGTAAGATGAAAAGCAATAAGGGACATGTTTTCTAAATTTTCTAGAAGCATGCAATGTGAAGAAATCCTTCCTATATAGTCTGTGCATTGATTCAACTTTCACTGCAGCATGAAGTGTTGAAATGCAGTTCTGGATATACAGAACATTCAAAGCAATGCCAGCTGTTTGCAGAAGTCTATGGAAAGCAGAGACCCGATTAAACTCTCGATTAGAATCAGTTGAACTCTTCCAGTTCTTGGTGAGACTCAGTTCATACCCTATCGATAACAGCATTGTGTACAGAATTATCTCAGGCTGCTCAGCAGGTCAGAGTCAAGTATCTTCCAAATCTAATAGCTTTATTGATCATAAATGCAAAGAACTATGACTATAGAAACTGCTGCATCTTACTAGCATTTAAATGGAAAAGAAAGGGACCTTGGTAAGATTATTCAAGGTTGTCTTAAATGCATACAAATTCCATTTATTAAAAAATACGGTAATGTGTGGGAAACTCCCTCTTCTTTTTTTTTTTTCTTCCTTTTTTCTTTTCTCTTTTTC
This sequence comes from Todiramphus chloris collaris, assembly GCA_025345505.1. Lineage (NCBI taxonomy): Eukaryota > Metazoa > Chordata > Aves > Coraciiformes > Alcedinidae > Todiramphus > Todiramphus chloris. The sequence goes on from JANVCC010000040.1 coordinate 14,566,718, forward strand.
CTTTTTTTCCTTATTTTCTTTCCTTTATTTTTCCTTTTTTCTTTCCCCTTTTTCCTTCCTCCTTTTTTCCTTTTCCTTCCTCCTTTTTTCCTTTTC